>VYXD01004264.1:0-28034 GCA_013397195.1 Hylia prasina | reverse complement strand
GGAGCCATGTGTGGAACAGTGATACCTCTTGGAGATACAGGATTCTAAAAGTAGCATTTAATTTAAGGATTCTATTAATTTACAAACTCTTTTTCTGTTTAAGAAGTGTTTTTTCTGTTCACACATTGCTTTTCTGTTAATTAGTTTTTCTCACTGTTTTAAAGGATGAATGTTTTCTTGTTTTTGTGTTAACTTATAATTTGTAACCATAAACAGCTAACCTGTAACATGCCAGCCTGAATTGTGATCTTGCTTGACAGCTCCTGGAAGTGAATGCTGCAACTCCAGTGGTACATGAGACACATCACTGGCTAAGGAGAATTACATTTGTCAAAACCTCATTCAGATTAAACCCATGCTGTCTTCTGTTACCCTATATGCAAAAGGTCTCTTGCAAATGGGATAACAGAAAACAAAATTTGCATCTTTAATGAAAACAAAGGGAGGAGATGTAGCAATATACAGCTGGTTTACAGCTGGACATAATGAGTCTGATCATCACAGACCCGATTCAGCTGATCTGGCTTGTTCTAGAACTCCCTAGGGGAACAAAGACCTCAGCTAATCCCATCTAAGCCATGGATGCAGACACACCACTGGCCAGAGATCTGGGTGGTGCAGAGATTCCCAACCAACAGACATCCCAAGCCCGGGAAATTCAAACTGGCTATTAAAAGGAAGCTTGGAACAATGAAGTGGTTAGCTGTTGCTCAGGACTCAGGAGTTACTGTATCACGTGTCTGTCTCCAACCCAGGACCACGCTCGCATTACAGTTGACAGCTATAGCTGGGAAAAATTTTTACCTGACATCCCCATTCCCCAAGCTAACAAAACAAAATACCTTCACCATTGTCAGCCAAGATGCTTTAAAAGTGGCACAGAAGGTAACATGTATGTACTGAGTGCAACCAAAACATCCTCCCTGCCCCCCCAAAGCTTTGGCAAAAGGAATCATAGCCTCCATTTAAAACTGCTGCTTCTAATGTTATCTGTATCCACTCATTTTAGTTCCACTTTTGTCTGAAAGGAATTTGGCAAATAAGCTGGGCATTTCTTACCTTGAGACATTCACATTCTTTCATCAACACTCATTTGCATTCTTATTAGTATGCATGAAATTTGCATGGAACTTTAAGGCTCCTACTGGCAGATAACACACTGCAATGACCATAAAAGTGAACATGCAAATTAAGACTCCCATTAATCACTAAATGTTACCAAGAAAAAGAAAAGAGAGATTAGGAATAGAAGGCAATAAAATGCTGCATGAAGCATGCCATCTCCTGAATCTCTGTGGTACGTGAAATTACAGATCTCCCCTCATGAGGACTATTGACATATCTTGAGGAGGTAAATTACACATTCTTCAGTAGGAACATTCACAACTAAAGCACAGAAACTTTATCTGTTGTGTGCATCCACACTGCCAAAGGAAAAGTAGGCACTCACACTTTGAAGCAAAATATAAGAGACTTCACCTAAACAGAAACAGGCAATATTTGTACTATACACAATTGCATTATGGATTACATTCTAAATTTTAAACTATAGTACAAGAGGAAATATACCTTTGGATTTTTAAAATTAAAATTAATTGAATTTTATGTGTACAAAGAGCTAACACTAAGGATAACACCAGGGGTTCTGTTTTAGTTTTACAAAAGCCTTAATGGACATTTCAGAACTTTTCATAAAATTCACAGCTCTGAGAATGTAGATAATTCAATCCTGCAGAGCACTCAAAACTAACATCTTTAGGATAAAATTTACTGACAAGTCCTTCAGGAGTAAACCCTTGGCCTTGTATTCAATAGGCTCCCAGGACCAGTACACAAGTACCGTCTCAAAGAGTCAAAGAAACATCTTGCACAGATTGAATCTGTGATGCTTTATAGCTTTCTACTTGGTCTCCTTTACCTTATTACATGTTTAAAACTTGATAAACACAGCACCAGAATCAGTTCCTTAGCTTACCAGCTGTTCAAGTTGAATGTCTTAGGTATAGAATGCGATTTACCTCGGCCTCTCTTCCAATTTCTCTACAGTCTGTTCCCACTCCTTATGCTATCCTTTGTCCCTGGTTTTGTGTAAGTTCTCTGTTGTATGAACATATTATATATTTTTCCCTGCAGAAAAATATTCTCTAGAAAAGCAAAAAATTGCAGAGCACAAGTTCTTCCAAACAATCTCTGCCCTGTGTCCCTATCTTAAGAAATGTAGATTCGTTTCTTGACCAATGAGTAAGTTTTGTTATCGCTCTAGTATGAGAAGCATTGTAAGAAGATTGTTCGGGACAGAGCAGAGAAGAAGCAGCTTGCTCTTCACCTGGGCAGAAATAGCCCAAGCCTAAAAAATAAAGTTAACTTTAATAAATACATTTAAGCCTTCTGATACGGAGTCCATGAGTTCTGTTTCACTGCTCTCATCACGACCATAAATGGTAACCCCAAGACCACAGTTCTCCTCAGACAAGTGATGCCTATAAGCATTTCCAGGGATGGTACTTTTATTAATTTTGGTCACAAGAGGTTTCCTTTCCTAGTCATACAGTCAGTCATACAGTTGTGCAGGGTAACAAAGAAAGGTAAAGGGTGCTGGGATGGCTGCTTTTAAATGAGGTGGCCATTAAGAATTGTCCACAAGTAAAAAAACCTGAGTCCTGGCAGAACAAAAACAGTACCGGTAAAAGCAGCTCTCTACAGGTCCCTAGAAAAGAAGAAGAGAAGACAAGAGACTCTTCAGCACAGTCCTAAAAGTGAAAAGCCTGAGGGGGATAGGAAGGACAACCAGCCAAAACTTAAGCAGAGGTCACGGAAGTCAAAGTACATACACAGGGTTTGGAGAGGGGGACCCTGGAGATGTGTGTGCCCAGCAGAGTCCGAGAGTAAAGACAAAACAAAGTAAGAAATATTAAATAAGATTGTAACTTTCTATTAATCTTCTACTGTTCAGAGGAAACAGCAATTATTTTACAACTCCTTCTGCAAAGTCTCAGGCCCTTTGCTGGAATGATCAGCATCCATAATAGAATGAATTATAATGTGAACACCCACAAAAAGAATGTACTGGGAAATTTTCAAGCATCTGGACAGAAAGACAACACAGTGAAAGTTCAGCACAGGTCCTGTGGGCCTGGGAAGCTTTTAAAGCAATCTTAAAGAAGAAAAAATTGGGACAGAAATGAAATGAGCACTTCAGAAAAGAGTGTTCAAAAATCTTGAATTAAACTGTTCTTACTCATATAACTGGCTTCTACAGTAGTATTTGAACTGTCTACACTTTATATTCCTTTTCAGTTTTAATTAATTCAGATCTTTTTTAAAAGTAGGCAAAAAAGTAGTAGTGATGAACTGGGATTCAGAGCATCCTACATCTCTCACACCCCATAATATGTAGCAAAGACATAATAGTTCTTTAGATAGCTTCTACCCACAACCAGTTTTGGCTCTTTAAAATTCTACATCCACGAAACTGTTTGCAAAGGTTAGACTAGCACTGGACAAAAAAGCACAGGTTAGCCTTTTTTCTGGAATTTCCATCTTTATCTCTCAGAAGCATACACTACACACCCATTCTGCTTAATAAACGCACTGGGGAAAAAAGCATGCATGCATCTCTTCTTTCTAGAGAAATTCAGTACTGTTGTGGTTGAGGAATGGTACTCTCCAGTTTAGTTCTTCCACAAAATCTCCCCAAACTACACTGTCACCTGCTTGCTTCCTCTGCCTTCCCCTTCCACTTTTCCCCACTGAGGGTGGCCAGGGAGGAGGACGGGAGGCACAAAAGGCAAAGATGATAGGATGAGATAACAATTTACTGGAAACAGCAATGAGATAAGAAAACAAACATGTATTAATACTAATAATAAAAGCGTACAAAAGAGAGGATAATTTACATGCAAAATGCCCCCAAGGATGATGTGAGATGACCACAGCCATGTTTTTTCCCAACCAGAAGCTGCACCCTTTTGCTTAGAAGCCAGAGTCCCCTTTCCCTGCTCCCAGTGATAACCTGAGGTGGTATTGTATAAGAGCTGGATTCTGGCCACACCCCATCAGCCACACCCTCTCCTGGTGATTGCAGGAGACTGTCCTTGGCCAAAATCAGGACAAGTACTTAAGAGGAAAAGATTATTAGTCAATCTGCAAACTGCAAATTCTCCTTTCCTCTATGAATTCCTTATCACAAAGAGAAAACCTCACAGTTATGAAGATGAGGAAGTTAAGCAATAAAACTGTAAATATAGCTCATAAAAACAGTACTGGCGAGTTAACTGTTTCTTCTCGAAAACAAACCTGAACAGGATGCCTTGATTTGAAAAGTGTGTATCAGGTCTGCCAGCTGCAGCTTTTTAGGCAAGTCGATATGCCCATGAAGCTATGTGATATTTGACTTCAAGGTCTTGTCACAAATAACCTCCCAAAAATCTGCAACCTTCCAGGCACCACACTGTGAAATCACACGGATTTGTGCTAAATTTCTGAAGAGAGATATAGCAGAGGCTTTTTAGTGCTATACACATCCCAAAAGAGCGAAGCAATGGGTTTTGTATAGCAATTTGGTTGAACATTGCAGTCTAAGACTATTTGTGAAAGGATAATTAGCCCACACCCATCTGAGACAGTCTGACTGTCTGCGTTGTGCTCCTGTTAATTCCAGCTAAGTGCAGACAGAGACTACTGAACTGTCCTGAATGAGAATTCATTCACAGGAGAGCAGAGTTACCCAAAGCTTCATACATGCTTCTTGGTGTCTGTGGCGCAGAGTTTGCATGACAGTCACACAGAACTAAGATGAGGACTGATGGCTAGAGAACTTTTGGATGAGGAAAAAGACATTCAGAATGCTATTCATCCATTCAAGTACCAGATGATTTAGTTAGGACAAGCCTGGCAAGTTGCTGCTCTCCTTCAGAAGATGGCTACCTTGGACTGACAAAGAACCAGAAACAGAGCAAGACTTGCTAACCCAGTGTGGGTACTGCAGCAGTAGAAGACAGAAACTCTTGATACTGCGGTTTTGCCATAGTTGGTAAACACTGCCAATAGTGTTGAAACACCTTTCAGAAGCTGTCAGTTCCTAGTACTAGCCTCAGCTGATGACAGCAAAAATCCTAGGAATTAGTGTAACGACAATGCTAAGACAAGATAAGAATGTTTTCTATTTCTCTACTGACTCCATGAAGGGATATAATGGGCCTGAAGCTTTGTCTTTGCTCAGTATTACCTCCCTCAGAGAAGCGCATCAAGCGTAAAGGAAAGGGAATGAGGTAAAGCAAGTATAGTAAGACATTTCCTTAAAACATGTTGTAGACTCAATTCATTTGCAGCTCATTGACAAATTAAACCACAGTAATATCTGTGCACAAGAAAAATTTTTCTTCCACCAATACTTTTAATCCCTTACTGAACTCATGCAAACTTCCAGCAAGCAGAGTATTCAACAATGAGGAATTCCAGAGTTTAAGTACATACTGCTTAAAATCTGTTTGCTTTAAACCTACCTTCTGGGAGATGCCTAGGTATTTTTCTCTCCAAAAAGCATATTGAGTGACGGGTGGCCTCTATGTACTCTTTTAGTACTTCTCAGGATTCCTTGCTTATGCTGCAGAGTCCTGGATTTTAAGTCACATTTAACCCCACACTTCCCTTGAGCACCTATATGTTGGTCTCAAAGACCAACATATACTTACTCCTCTTGTTTCTCTTTCTCCACGAGCTGATCAGCTAGTCCTAAGGAAATGGGTTAACTTCCTCAAAATTTTTATTATATTTTGAATTTTCTGAGAAGAATTTCATCAGTAGCAGGTGGGAAAAAATGGTTAATTATTAACAGGTTCTCCAATCTGTACTAGATTGCACAAGGGAGAGTATAGGAAACTAAGTACACCGTAGAAAAGCAGCCCCATCACTGTGCCACCAATATGTAGGTCAACTGACCTACAAATTAACACGGCAGCAAAGAAATAATAAGGAAGTTTTGTGTTATTTAATGCATTTCATGCTGGTTATTCAATCAGATCCTCCAAAGGCACAAATATTGTCACATTTATCAGGAACAAGTCATCTTCACATGGGCTTTACTAACTACCAACTTCTCAAAAAAATTTATCCTACATTTAAAGAGGTTACTTTAAGAATTCATAATTGTTACGCAGTTAAATAAAAGCCTGCCTTACCTAAAGTGAAAGATGACAAATTGTTTACATTGTCAGGCTTTCCATTAAAAAAACAGAGCCTACATTCAATGACAAAAATATCTTGAAATAAAGCCAAAATATTTACCTTCCCATTCTGCTGGAAAGTCACCAATTTGATACTGATATGCTTCACGATTTACTGCTTCTACAAATCTTCTTTCTGGTATAATCTGCCCTGTAGCAGAAAAAAAAAGGAAAGAAAAATACATATATTTATATTATATATTTTGTATGCAATTTTATGTAGTGTTATGTATATAATATTTAATTATTCTTATATAGTTATATATATGTATTATATATTATGTGTTTCCATACACATTTATAATTGCTGATCACCTTAATACTTTGAAAGAATTGTGTTTATTCACGTGAACGCAATGACATACATGAAAGTGAAAGATTCAAATACTGAGAAAATTATTACCATCTAGATGTCAATTTGAAATGTTATATTTCAGCAACTTTAAGAAAAGCTTCCATGATCTATTTCCAAGTTGCCTTGTATTACTGATGAAGAAAAACAGCACTCAAAGCTCACTGGTTAGGTTTGCAAAGCAGTCAGGACACATAATTTCCAATCACTCACAACTGTCTTATAGTTGTGAGACTTTTCACAACTGCGTACAAACTAAATTTTTTTTTCTTGAAAACCAAAAAAGCAGTAGGTAGGAATCTGATGGGGAATATTCAGTATATTGAAAGGGGAGACAGTGGAGGGAACCTGAATCTACAATCCACATTCTGATTCTGTTACTGCCAAAGAAGAATTAAAAAGTTCAAACAGCAAGGTGGTGCACAGCAGTTTGACTGTCAGATATTATACTACTGTATGGAGAAGAGTATTTTAATTTGCTTTTTAAATTAGCAGGTACTGGAAATATATGCAAGGTTCTCATCCCTCATAGGGAAAAACCTAACAATATTCCCTTGACTCTTTCTACCAGCTTTTTCTCTTCCTGCGGTGCTGATATGGAGAAATTTGACATTTTGAGGAAACATGAAATACATTTGCATAAAACATTTTATTTCATAATGAAGTGATTAATGCAGTTCATGCCTTCAGTATGCTTTCAACAAGTATTTCAACTGAAGTTATTTAAAATCTGATACCAGTTGGGACTTGGAACCATTAGAAGTTAAACTCCACATTATTATTCATTATTAAGTATTTAATACAGTAAAATAAGATTTTTCTTCAGCTTTATATTTATTTTTTACACAATGCCACATTTTTATTCTTTCAAGATATGCCATCAGGCAAAGAATATTGTGTTCATTGTGTAGAACACCTTCGTCTTCAAAATCAGATATTTTTAATCAGTGTTGGAAGTTATATGATTGATGCTTCTTTGTTTTTTAAATATACAATTCCTATATGCTGATGAAATTATAGTTTGTACCTTGCTGTAACATAATCTTTTTTCAACAGAATCGTGGATGATTTAATTTCTTACACCATTCATCTACAAAGCAAAACAAAACTACAGAATTACTTTCTTCCCATACAGAAGATTTCCAGAAAAGCTGAAGAGGTATCTAATTAGGGTGATCCTATACAGGTTTCAGAAAAAAACACTCTTCTCCAATCTTGTAAAGTTAATAGACTTTACTGTTAGAACAGCACCTTTTAAAATATTGTCCATAATTTGTCTATTACATCATCTGAATAAATTGCCATTAGAAAGACTAGTTAAGAACTGGTTTTTTCCCAACTGCCACCCTGGAACCATGACTGCTATTATTTAACAAAATATTCCACTTCTTATTCTCCTGCAAGGTTTCATAAAACTCACAAAAAAATTCATCCTCCAGATCCCACAGTCAAATCACACTGTGCAGCCAAACTCAAAAACTATTTCCCAAATGTGTTATTTTGAGTGCTGCTGGTGGCTTTTAAGCCTCTCTGCATTTGTGATGCACACATGACACTAATTAACTTCAACTGTCTCATTTGTCTTGTCCCCTAGGTTTATTTTGGCAGACCACCACTGACAAATAATTTACATAGGTGCTTGTAGGGAAGATCGTACTGAGGCCTCTTTAGATGTAATTAAAATATTTTACAGTTTAGGAAAGTGTTTTTTCACTTTATTGACTTTATTGACTGTTTTGCTTCCTATTAATTCATTCCCATATTTTCAAACAAAAACTTGGGTCTTTGCTACAGCAATGCAAGAAATTTCACTTGTAAGAGCATACATATGAAGCAATTAAAAATAGCACCATAAGAACAGTGTTAACTTTAAAATTAACCTCATTTTCATGTGATCACTGGATGTTAGAAACACTAAGGAACCAGAAATGCTTCAGGTTGGGATTACATGTATTACAAAATATATCCAATTGTGTCTTAAAACAAAAAGCAGGTGACTTCAGAAAGAATTTACAGATGTACAGAATATTCAGAATATCAGATACAATATTGTTTACACTGAACACCAAAGGAGCCAAGATTTAGAGTTTTGCAGGAGTTTTAAAGCTGGCAAAAGGGCCAAGAAGCCCAAGTAATTGACAGATCCTTCAGCAAGTGATACAGTATTTACATATGTTACATTTATATACTTTCCTACTGCACATATTTTCTCTAAACCTTTCAGTCCCAGTCTATCCAAAAACCAATGTGTCATGACAGAAGTGAATTTGTATAAAAGCCCAAACCAAACTGTTTGTGACCTGCTGGCATAAAAAGGGGATAGTCAAAGCCAGCAAAGGAAATAGACAGTGAAACATAAAGGGTAGCCAATGGCATAATGAATCAATTTCTAAATTTCTACAGCCTTATCTATAGACAAAGGAGACTAGAAAGCAGGTTATATTTTCACAACAAAACCCACGGTTAACCATAGATGTGCACAGATGTTATAAAATTAATATTTTAATTTTTCAATAACTTCTAGGAGTCTTCCTATGGGCAAAATATCCTACGTAACCCACTGTAGTCACTAAATATTATATATATGTATTTACATTTAGAAGAAGCCATTGAAGAATCTTCCAGTTGAAAATAAATAATGAATCCCAAAATTGTGGTGTTCTATAACCAAATTATTACTATGCTGATAAAAATTTCTTAAAATAAAAAAAAAAGTATATATACTATTCTAAAGGTTTTCAGCAGCCCTAGATTGATTTTCACTGTTTACAAAACCATTATTTGAGAAAGATTTCCTGTTAACCCTCAAACAAATTTGTACAATGCGTAGAGCTAAACAAACTATGGCAGACGTAACCAGTGAGAGCAGGAATGGGACCAGCAACAGGGAGCTGGATGTTTCTGGTACCTGAACTGAGCTACCTGAATGAACAACAGCCTCTGCCAGATACAAAATATCAGCACGTTCTACAGACAGCAGGGGAAATGGGATCTCCCTCTCACACACTACTATGTGAAAATAGCAATTCCCATCCAAACTGAATGAATATCAGGTGTTCATGAGAACTCACCAGGACTCTTTTGGCTTGCTGATTTGCATGCTAAGAGTCCGGGGAAAAAACACCCCACTAAGTTTTGTTTTTTTTTTTTTTTTTAATGCACAGACTGAACATGCAGCCTTTGTGAATTTAAGGCAAATGGCCTAAATTCCAGTTTGCACAGCTGTCGCTGTTGGACACGAGAGACTCCAAATATTTCAGAAGGCAAATAGCAAAAAGAAGGCTTTATTGTCTAATTCTTACTACCTTTTATAAGGTGCTCTGACACAGACTTAACATGACTGGTGAACAGGAATGGCACCTCTCTAATTCCATTGGTCAAACCAGAGAAACACAAAGGCACCAGCTGTACAGAGTTGTTTTGAGAAAGAACAATTGTTTACCTTGAGAAAGAACAATTGTTTTGAGAAGAAAACCTTCCCGAGAAATCCTCCCTTGGGAAAATTCAACAACTACTGACAGGCTCAAATTTTAGACTCAGAAATATCAGGCTCACACACAGCAGTCCTCTAAATTTCATAAAGAAGCATACCTTTTTACTGAAGCACTATGTACTTCAAAGAGATTAAATTGTACTTCATTCACAAACAACCTATTATTTCATTGTCAACAACCCAGCATAAAACTTCACATACTCAAAACAAAGTTTTCTAAAATTTTTTCATCAGCATCTTACAACAGTCAAGGAATGGGTCAGCCATTTCTTTCCTGTTCGGTAACCACTAAATAAACTGTAGTTTTTGCTAAATATGAAGCAGTACTTAAATTTCCAAAGCAACTAAACTATGAGCAATTCTTCATACATAGCAGAGGAAGAATTAGTTCTCTAAAAGTAACAAATATAGATTTACATATCTATAGGCTGCAGGAGCAGCCCATCACTGTCAGAACAAGATCAAGAGTTTTCATCTCCACTGAAGAAGGAAAAAAGTTTGTTGTAAAAGACAATCATTTTAAAGGTGAGTGTTTGTGAAAGCCACTGTCTTTCCTTTGCATAGATTTTTAGCTGAGGGAGTCTGTTCACGGATGACTGTCTTCATGTTACGTCGTGGCCATAATTCCAGTGTTCTTGCAATAACTATCTTCATCTTAGGAAAGACATAAATATTTTTAAATAATATCTTTTTCCCAAAGAATAATGATTTTTTTTTCCAAATTTGGATTTCTATGAGGTTAACTAACTTTTGCTAAGTGACAAATTAATAACTTCCAACAGTTCATTATATTCATTCATACAATAAATACAGTATTCTGAAATACAAAAAAGTTAAGTATTTGCACCTAACATCTATCACAGATGTAGTTCTATTTTCTCCAATAATTAACATACATGAAATCATCTGAAGTGCTTTGTGCTTTATAAAATCATAACAGAAACACATTTCAACTTTTGAGAGCAGCAAGACCACAGATGCTCAATGGTTCTGATTCCCGTTGACCTGAAATGAACCAGATCACTGATTTCCAGTTTTATAGCAATGCAGGATCAAGCAATATTAAACTCGTTAAGTGCTGACTCAGCAAGTCCAAAAAAAGCTGTAAGTACGAGGCACTCATGGTCAAAAATTGTGTTTCAATTTTATATTTAAATTTTAACAGCAATGCATTTGGCTTTCCAGAGTTATCTGCAAGTACTGATTTCTTCCCAAAGGAAGACACATTTCTTCAGACTTCTACTGAAAGTTTGAAGCCAGGGAAATTGCTTCCAATTTTGGGAACATGTACTGTCAAAGAAAAAAACTCACATACACTACAAACATCGCAATCCCTTTTCACTTCCCAAAAGAATTGCCAGCTGACAAAGTCAAAGTAACTTCCTCTGGGATCAGTGCCCATGGAGTTTATATATGTTCACATAAATGTTATGTTTTGAAACATGTTTTGCTGTATCTTAGACTGTGGCAGTTAAATTAAATAACATTTGTTCAAGAAACAATTTCCTTCAGGGGACAGACAAACCCCTCTGCTAAATATCCACTGCCATTGTAGTCTCTGAGCTCTCTTAATCCGGCAGTAGGATGCAGCGCTGCCAGTTCCCAGTCCCTGCTCACTGGAAAGCCTTGTGTCTTCCTCCTCATCTGTGAAGCCAAATACACACCACATCTTTAAAAAGAAGCACTGTTTTGTAAACGAGTCTACAATAAGCCTACTAGAATTATGCAACATTACATTCTTCTGGGAAAACAAGTGCAAATGATACTAGTACAAATGACAGTTCCTTGGAGAGCTGATGGAAACTCAGTGGTCTGTCACAGAGAAGCCTTCTCCCAACAGTTCTTTTGGTTTCTTTTGGTCTATCAGATTCAAGAAATGCTCTTCTACCAATTACTGTCAAAATGTGAATAAATATAAGAATGAGGTGCTGAATTTATTCTGTAAATGTATGGAAAATGGCTTAAAATGGGAACTTAGCATGTATAAAGGGAATTCAGCAGGCATATAGAAAGTGCACAATAACTTGTATTCTTATAAATAAAAACATAATGCAGGGAGATAAACAAAAAAGCAGGGATACAGGGAATAGAAATGGGTAAATGACAGCAAGGGTATGAACTGTAAATAAAATTGTAAATAAAAGAAAGTCACAGCTGTGAAGAACACATCCATTCTGCAATATGACCCAACACAGCAGTGTTATGGACTGGTTTGGATGATTCATTACATTTCAATTAGAAATTTTTTGCAAAAAAATCATTTACCATCTCCACTTTTTCCACAATAAATAGAATTATTACAACTAGCTGCACATACATTCTCAGGGTACTAATGTTACTTTTGGGAATTAGTATATTTTAATTAATTTTACAAAAGGACTGCAGGTGTGAGATTTGCAAAGAAAATTCAATCTTATACAAGGTCTGAACAAAATTACAGTTAATACTGTACTGTGCTTGAAGGATTAAAAAATACTGATACTACTATTTTACTGTGTTTGCTTTTCATTGTGGAGGTTAGGAAAGAATACTCATCTGTTTCAGCCACAGTCAACCCAACAGTGCAACTTCTGAAGAAAAGTTAAAGTCCTTGAGATGTATTACCCACTTCATGTATATGCATACCCTACAAACATTTAAAGAGCCTTAAATGTTAGTATTTTTTCTACAAAATGGCATCTTTCATTTATACAGAAATAAAGAATGTTTAGTTTATTTGGTTAGAGTTCTAAGATAAACAAGTATTTAAAAGGTACTTTTTAAACAATATTAACACAATATTAGTAAGCAATAATTTAGTTGATTAATAGCAATGTAAAATCATTTACCATTCAACCGACTTTTTTTTGTGTGATTGCTCTCTAGCTTTACGTTGTTAGGTTACTTTCACAGCTCTCTTCAAAAGTATGTTTCTTTAAGCTGGCCTGTGTGCATGTACCCATTAGTCAAGGTACTTTCCAGTAAAACTGATCTAGAGAAAAAAATCCCAGAGTTTAGCTGATTTTGGTGCGCCTAGAGTGGTGTAGGTGGTGAAGAAATAAAAAAAAACCTTCATATAACCAAGTAATTGCAGCAATACCTGATCTGCTTTCAAAGCTAATTTGAGCAGAAAAAGACATAAAGGGCAACAGCTGAGAACACAGAGTAACCACAAGTCAAAGCCTTTTACATCAACCCATTATTTTATTTTATTTTTCTACTCAACTTTCAGACTTTGTGTGGCCTCTTTTCAAGTTCGAAAGAACAAATACTTACACAAAAAGCAATGTAGAGTCCACACTCGACAGTTTTTCCCATTCTAGTTCCATAGTCCTGGCTTAACTAAATTGTAGACTAAAAAGAAAAAACTGAGGTCTATGAGCTTTCACAGTATGTAAAGACCTAACCATCAAGTACATTAATACCTATTTGAGTGCTCACTGATTTAAGAGTATTGCACCAGGTGCAACTATTGTAATAGTTGTCAATAAGTTTATACAAAAATTTCTATGAGAAAGCATTTACCCTGATGCCAGAGGAAGAAAAGAAGAAAGACCACTTTTGGATGGTGACTTTTAGAACTGTATAGCTTGTAATAACTGTAATACAAGTGTTTGATACACAGAGTTTACAGTCACCAAAACCACAAGTTGTGATACTTAGAAACTCTATAACCAAACAACTTCATTTCTTTGTATATCAAAGACTAGTAGGTTCCTGGTAATAAAATTAAAAACAGTTACTCTATTATGCTTTATCAATTTAATCTCTAAAATGCAACCTCTCAGAAATAGTCGCAGAGATTTTCATTATTGCAAAGTTGCTCAATTAACCTAATTAGTATTCTAACTCATACTTCTCTGGTGTGAATAGCTAAGATTATGTGATCCCCATGTTTTTATATTAAGATGTCACACAAGCACTTTAAGTATCAAAACCACATGACTTGTGTCTCACCACACTAAACCACAACTCTGCTTTGTCCAGAGGGGGAGAACTCCCTTTTTAGTTTCTGCAACCCTTGAGTGCCTACTGACCTCAAAACCCACATTTGTTGACCTTCCTTAACTGCAGTAAAGGATGGCACCAATGCAGACTACAAACTGAGGAAAAGGCTTTCAGACACAACTTGGTGTGTGCAGCTGCCTTGCAGTGCATTGCGAGCAGCAGGCAGAAATCTCTAACACCAAGATTAAAGAAGAGACCTCAAAACTGAACTTCTCCACAGTCAAGATGCACATATATTCTGAAACGAAGTCATCAGTGGATTGAAAACAATGATACTGCTTTACTGCTTCTATCAAAAAAGAAGATACTTCAGAAATATTTGATCCTTTTCCTTCTCCTGCCCTTTTTCTTCCATAAAAACAGAAAGAGACAGAAAAATACAAAATATTGTAAGCAAAAAGGATTAACATTTGGTATATTCTATTATAGCATTTGTCTCAATGGCATTTCTTACAAATTGTTTTGATAACATGAATTTGGTTTATGTGAATGCATAGTTATTTTTTTAAATGACCAAATTAATGACTTGTTACTCAGAGAAATAAATTCAAATAAATTCAAATAAATTCAAATCTTACACATTCTCTCTTTTCTGTGTATATATATGAATGAGAGGGAGCATGCCACAGATGAGATGAGATAACCTGTTTTAGTATATTTCAACACCATTCATTTTCTATCCTGAGAATTTATTATGCAATCAAATCACATGTATGATAAATCATCTGTAATTATCAGTAAGAGTCTTATTTTTCAGTTTAAGGATACTTCTGATTTACAGTTGCATTTTACATACTGTACAGATGATTGCATATATATTTAAATATCAAAATTCAGACATTTTTAGTTCAAATCAGTTAAACTGAAAAATCTTTCCTTTCTGGCTGCCTATATTTCTCTTTAATCGTGGTCAGTATACGACCTTATTACAAGTAATTTGTTACTATGGGGCTGAGGAAAAAATGCTAGCTTCACAAGTTTTGTCATTTTTCCCCTCACTTCCCCTGCAGGCTGCTATTGTTGATGGCCTTTATGGAAATATAAATTCAATCAGCAGCTGCAAATTTCATGAGACGTCCATCTTCATGCTGAATTTCTAACTGAGTGTCAAAACAATCTGTGGATTTCTCCCTGATGAAACACACTTTGAATTGTAAATTTCTGCAATTTTCTCATGTTAGAATTTGAGCTGCACTAAAATAGAGCCAGTCCAGATATAGTACCTGCCAGATTGAGACAAGTAATTTTTGCCCTCATTATCTCAACTCTGACATTGAAAGGGTTAAAAATAACCCATTAAAATTATCTGTTTCTATTTTACATTAAAAAATTAAATCCCATTTGTTCTTTTTAGAAGAAACATAGAAAGGCCTTCAAAACACTCCAAATACTCTCAAATCAAGTTTTTGAACCTGCTATTCATTTTACAGTATTTTGCAGTGATAAACCCCTAGAAATCAGGTTCTATTGAGCAACAGAACTTAAACAATTTCCTATGGTGCCAAAATAGTTCACAGAGATAGTTTGTTTCTTCTAAGTCCGAACTTACATTAAATGTTGATGGAAAAAAAAAATAGATGCATAAATTACAAAAATCAAAACTTAAGTAGAGTTTTGAACCAGTTTACTGTTTCCTGAATACAATAAAAGTTTCTCATTCAATTACTGTTTCTTGTAGTAGCTTAGGAGGCACACCTATCTTACCAAGTATACTATAGCAGTTCAAATATTTTGCTTTAGAGAAACATTTGTTTCTGTATGCACTGACATGAAACATATAAAACAATACCACTTTACCAATTTGCAAGCAAACTAATTAGTCTGTTTCTTATCTAGAAAGGAAGTAAGAAAAATTCACAGAGAAATTCACTATTAATGATGATTTATCTATTCATGTAGTTGAGAACTAACTGACTTTCTGTTTGTTTTCTTCTCTCTGGAGATAAATATTGTGGTGGGATGGGTGAAAGGTTTACTGAACTGCACTTCATCATCACTGAAAAGAATGACACTGTATTGGATGTTTCAGTACAAACATCGCATTCTAAAACACAATACTGTCTTTCAGTTTAGAGAAAATTCAAATGGGCATCTTCTTTTTGTACATACCAAACTTTCAGTTCATTATCAGAATGAGGAAAGAAACTTAAAAGTGAGCTTATAGAGTAATTCTGTTTCAAAAGACTTGAAATGTACTAAGGTTTTATCACTTTATAATTTCAATTTCTTTTATCACTATGTCATTTCTTCGGCTGACTCATTCCACATTCCCTGCCCCCACCCTCAGTTACCTGCCCTGCATTCTGGTTTATGTGAAATGGAATAACCTGAGAGTTGATTACAATTTCAAACTCTCAGAACCAATCTATACACTTTTCCTGACTAGTTTCTTAAATGCCAGTATAATTCACTGCTTTAAAACCCAATAAATATGCAAGAGCACTTGTCTATGTCAAAAATAAGGTTAGTCTCCAAAAAACACCCAAGGAAAGAATGCTGGTATGCAGCTGGAGAAGGACTTGCACTAGTCAGGTGAAATCTTATGCTCTGGCAAATGGGCAGGTCAGAGGAGCATGTAACTCAGAGGAAAATTACTGGGCTTCCTACACTTATTAAACTCACCCTTATAAACTTGCTATTCTTAGAATGTTCCCTGCTCAGCATGATAAAAACACCCCTCAGCTTTGCTGAAAATGTTATTTCAACTGAACTCTGATTTAGTTTCATTGAATTACAACATCCAGATCAAATAATCTTGATACTTTCACTTTTACAATGTCATACACTTACTAGTTTTAAGAGCAAAACAAAGACACACACCAATCTCTCCTCTAATACAACTAAGTTTATATAGTGAAGCAGATGTTCCGTCACACATGGTTTCCAGTCACAAATTTTAGCTATAAATTCTGCTCAAGTAGGAAGTAAGAGTGGTAATTACTGAATGTATTATAATAGCTTTCATTATAACAGATTCTTGAATATTATTTAGTCGTTTTTATCTGTGGAGCCTACCACAAAGGAGGGTAAGCCTACCACGGCAATCTAGTTCTATTTTTCAAAATATTGAGAGCACTACTGATAAGAGTTTGTAATAATTGCAAAGCACAGGAATAAAGAGTCCTTCCTAGTTGTATTAATCATTGTATAATAACCAGCCTCTTTAGGATTTAACATTATTTTGCATTATTTCAAAACCTCTCCATTTCTCAAAAACAATTATTTCTATTTTATCCATGTCTTCCAAGTTCTAGGCCATGACACTTCATTAAAGTGCAGGGTGTTGAAGCACTTCCAAAGGAAGCTGATTAAACTTCCATCAAATACATTAAGCTGCAGAATTTTCCAATTTATGTGTGGAGTCAGGCTTGCTAACCACTAGGCATCCTACCAAAACTGAAAACACCAAAGTAATTAAAATCTTAGGCAAGTAGATGAAAACTGAAAACAGTGTTAGTAAGCCACACAAAGCTGCATAAAAGAAAACACACAGTAGTACAAACCCAACTCTGATCCTTTACAACCTAGTATGATCTGTGTATTTCCTCAATACCATGTTCTGCACTGTAAAGCCACTGAAGAAGTGGGATTCTTTTTCTCCTCCTAACATAACCTAGGATGACACTAAACTTACATTTTGGCAAGATATCAGAAGTACCACCAATAAACAGAAATTGTAACTTCTATGGCATTGAGGTACATCATCTGAAGATTGCATTACTTTCCTCCCACATCAAAAGCTTTGCTCTTAACTTAATAACACCTCCTAGACATACATGAACAGAAGTTCATGAAGATTTCCTTTTTCTCACCTTCTTCCTAAGACAACTAGAAAAGTTTTTAAATGGCAAGACTGCTTAAAAAGGTTGGGAGCACTACTACCTTATGAAGCTGATTTTTAAAATACAGTATAATCATTGCTAATACTATAAGCAGGCAAAAGTGAAGTAAATCACAAAAAACCCAAAAGATTCATTAGTTTCTCATTCAAGGTATCGTTGCAAGGAGTCCCTATGAAATCTAGTAATTCCATTCAAAAAACTTGAAAAACAACTTACTAAAAATTGATCTGAAGTTTAACCAAGTCTTATAAAGCAAACAATAAACAGTTTCCAAAACAGGCACTGGTTAAAATGATATTATTTGGAGGACAGTCAGTTGATTCACCATAACACATCCTCTCTGGGAACAGGAACTCTTTGTATGTTCTAGGTGGCCTTCACAGTTTATGGCACTTTAACAAGGAAACAGGGATGTGATACATAAAGAATAGTGCAACAGTGGCGAGTTGTCCAGTGCCATAACCTTGTACCTAAATTCTCTCAGGAAAAGCCTGTGGAAAAACACTTGGACACCAGTAAGAAGAGAAAAAAGAAATATTACCGTTGTTACCATTGAGGGAGAAGGAAACAGAATCACAGTACTTCCTTCAATCAGCTGATGGATCCCTAGAGAAAAATTGTCATATTAACCCAGTAAAGTCCCAGGGAAATTAAAAAGTGAATGGAAATGTCAGTTTATCCCTCAGGCAAGGCCTGATTCATTTCTAGAATTCTATAAGCATTGCTTAGATAATGGTATCTATAATAACACTGCATCACCCCTAATATACACGAGGTTTATCTTTTAAAAGGAAACATGATTAATATCCATCCTCCCAAAAATATATTTATAGTATCTCAGTATAATAGAAATCTGTGTGCAGGTTTCCAGAAATGCTTTTGTTCCAGACCTTTGAACCATTAGCAAAACTGTAAGAATAATCATGTTGCTCAGTGATCTCCAGTATCACTATTTATGATAGCCTCGAAAGTCTCATCTGCAGTGACGCCATGCTAATTAACGTATAACCAAGCAAACATTATCATTTTTATACCATTCTACACATTAAGTGTAATTTTCAAATATTTTCCATCAATGAGATGATCAACAAGAAAAGAATTTGGAATCTAAAAAAAGATCCTAAAAAGGCTGCATGGATAATATAAGACTTCTCTAAAGCTTGATGTAAAAGGAAAAAGATAATCACTAAACAATTTCTAGGTATCTGCCATCAAATCCTAGCCTTCCATATTCATTAATATTTACAACTGCATTCCTTTAGTTTCAATAAAACTATCACAAGTTTCAATGTCTTTCTTTTATTTATTCAAAGATTAACTGCTTTGTTATTCTCCTGACAAAGAGATTCTCTTGACTGCCTATTTTCTCTAGACGAAGGGAAAAAACCCAACTAACCAACTACTATCAAAAAACTGTTGCACATTTGTTTCCTATGATATTCCATCTTCTCTACACAAACTTGCTTCCCTGAAGGGCATGAGTCTTACAAAATTTAGCAGTCAACAATGCAGACTGAGATGTTAAAGACTCTCTAAGTTTAATTCCACTTCTAATCTGCACCACAAATAGCAGGTTCAGAGTACTGCCCTACAGAGAAAGTATCAAAAGGAGAGCACTGAAAAGGAAAACAGGAATGTGAACTTCCTTGTATGGATTCTCCCATACAAGGCTTTCTACACCTTTGGAATAAAAAAGAGGCAAGCATAGGAGATCCACCTTTTTTTCTAAAGGCAAACAGTGGAAGTCCTGTCTATGATACAGGTAGTAGCTACCAGACTAATCCAACATCATATCCTATACATCCATCAGGGAAGTTGTCTTCTAACAATTTTTTCACCATTTTATTTTCTTTAGCACATGTGAAACACCTATTAGGTATATTATCTAAACACTTATTAATACTATACTGAAGAAGCTACCAGTCACTTTCCTTTTAGTTCACTATTTTGTTGTTTCTCACATGCAGACATGCTATTTGTTAGGTGTTTATCATACTTTAAAAAATATTCAAATGAGTAATAATTCTGTTGTCCATATTAAATATATTTTGCATTCTGTCTTCCATTTTACAACAAGTTGCGGGTTCTTTTTCTCTACATAGCATTAAATACTGTGTTTCTGTCCTCATTCATCTTCAGGCCATTTTTTACTCATCACATTTACACAAATCTTAAGATGCATCCAATATCATCTTTTCTTTTAAGCCAACTCCAGGTTCACTTGTTATAGTTTTGGCCAACTTCCTTGTACTGTATCTTTTCCTAATTGGCAATGTCACAATTTTTTTAGTCAGCTCAATCTTCCTTCTAGTCCCCTCTTTTCTCCAGAGTTTAGTTGATCTAACTGAAGTAATTTCATTTAGTCCCACTAGATAAAATGGGTAAACATATACACTTACAGATTCAAATCCAGAGCCAACTCATTCTTGAACCTCATTGCACAGAAATGGCTCCGTATTCTACAGAAAAACCTCAGAATCTTTGCATCCACACTTGTTCACTTATGAAATGCATCAGAACCCCATTATGCCAATGTCAGTCCAAGCGTTTGCCATCCTATTCAGGTATACTATCCACTCTTGCCTAAAAATTACCTCCTATAAACTGTTTCAGTTTTACTAGCAGTTATGTGGTCTTCTATTACTTATTACTTCATAATAACATCATTACTTTAAAATACTAACACTTTCAAGTATTAAATAGTGATGATTTAACCTACGGTGTGAACTTTACAGTAACATAAAAATTTCAGTCTGCCAATAACTTTGAAAATAAATTTGAATACCTTTGAAAAGACTCAAAGTAAAGCAATAATGAGTAAATTACAAACTCCAATCTAAGAACACAAAATTTTCTAAATTCACAGAAATATTGCCTTCATTGTCTGTAAGCTCTTTCAGCATGACAGAAGGCAAACTACAGAACACGCCTTGGGAAACAACCCTGAGAAAACGAGGCGTGTGCAGCTATTCAGAGATATGCTGGCTACACATGAGCTCGGTACTCAAAAGGTGTAAAACGTTATTGCTACTTGTGAATTGTTGCTAAAATTACACACAGTGGTTGCTATACTTTTCACAGCTTGAGGGTATGAGGGGAGGTAGGTGAAATGTCTGGTGAATACTGCACACATATCATAATTTGCGTGGCCATGGCAGGGCCACAGAAGTGACAGGAAAAAAACTCATAATTTGAGATAGGTCAGTTTTAAATAGAAAATCACTTCTTTCTGGATCAAAACTGTACCAAGAGTCACCTTGGTACAAATAAAACTTAAAAAACCCAAGACCCAACAGATTATGCTGTCAGGTTTAGAAATGATAATGTGCTTCAGAGATCAAATGTTCTTCTACATAATTGAACAGAGGGAATTTCTTATTGCTTGTTAACTGGACCAATACTTAAAATATAGTTCAAATTAAACTGAAAGATACTGCCTTCTAAGAAGAGGTGCACCATGTCAAAAATAACAAGTGCTGTAGAGATTGAGCTGACATCATTTTATCATATTATGCATTTATGCAATACTTAAAGAAAATATTCACAATTAATAATACACAGTGGTTTAATTTGAGGGAAAACCCGTATTTCATACTGGTAGCTGTCACGGGTAAACAGTGTTTTGCATCTCTGTTTAAGAGGCATCAGTGAGATTTAGCAATTTTGTATCTGGAAGTTATTTGCTTTTTTTCTAGCCTGTTGTTGCTGTGCTTGTTTCATAATCAGTCTTACAGGTGGAATTGGTTGAACTTATAAAGGGAGGCAACTCATTCTGGAGTGCTCACCTTTAGTGTCAAACCAAGACTGTAGAGGAAAAAAAACCCAACAAACCGCAGGATGAGACTCCTCTAAATATCAAATGCTTCTGCTAAATATCAAATATTTCTGCTCACTTTCCCCCTCTGAACTGTTTTACTGGTTCCAAAACCAGTTATAAATGGACTAAATCATAAATACCAATCACCATCAAACATTAAAACTTCCACTGAAGAGTGTTTTTTAAACTTTTCAGTCCTTTTAATTCCATTTGTTTTTTAACTATATTCATTACAAGGAAAAATTCTGATTCAATCCAACCCTTTTCTGCCTCTCACCTTATTGCCAATGTTTACTTATTTGGCCTTTCATGACTTTCCTCTATACAGTCTGCCAACAACACTGCTTTCAAAAAACCTGCCACCATACCCTTTCTCACTACAGTTACATTTTCTCTCTACGTTATTTCATTGGTTTCCAGCTTTTTCTGTTGCATCAGCAAGATGAGCTAAAAAAGCTCCAGTGCACTACTGCATTTACAACAATGGTTCTAACAGCTACTCTCAGAAATATGTAACTAATAATTACCTTGCAGTACTTACAAGGCAAGTGCCTCATGGCACTGCCTATCCTTCATCCCAGCTTGTCTTCCTGCGTTTCATCTCTGGAGGTACTGCAATCTTTGCAACGCAAACACCCTTCAGACAAGTATTTGTAGTACAGATACCACAACATAACTACTATCACTTCTACTATTTCTTTCTATTCAAATTACTGCTAAGCACCCTCTACAGTTCTGCGGAGTTTCCTATGAATGTTCACCCATCATATACAAAGAAACAAATTCTTCTCTAAGAGTTAGTCCTGCATCCTTCTGTCATACCATCTCTCTCTCTGTCTGGCTCTTCCAAATACATGTATAATTTTAATATAAAAATTAGCATGTCTAAAACAGGTCTTATTATCCTCCCTTTCCACATATCCATGATGAATGCCATCACTCTCCTCCTTTCTTTCTGGTACTCAGGATTTCTCTCCAATGCATAGGTTCTTTCCGCATAAGATATTTTCAGTAAGACTTGCCTGATTTTCCACACTGCTAAATCTGCCATTCAGGAACAACTATAATAACCCACTTTTCCCTTGACATGGCATATGCATCCCACCCTACTCATGAATTTATAGCACTGCTGCAAAGATTGGTTATCTATTCAGGCACTTCGGGAACTCAATTGTGTCTTTAGACCGTCTATAAGGTTTCTGTTTTTCACCTGGGCTACAGGGTGCTTTGTTTTTAAACTCCTGTGCAAGGGGGAGTCTCCTCTGTACCCTTCTCTTTCTATAGCCTGAGACAGGTAGACTTCTATCACATGGATCTGTATCAATCAAGCAAAATTTGGAAGAACTCCATGAATATCCACAAAGTAATTACAAAATTTTCTTTTACCTTCCATTTGATGAAGTAAAAAATTTGGTGAAGTGTAAAATTTCTACCATGAGTGGGTTGTGGTTTTGCTAATAAGGATAGCCATTACTATCCATATTTATCTACAGTATCTCTTCTTAGGCATCAGTTTTAAACACTGGATAAAGGATAAAGGCTATCCTTCCATTTCAATGACCAAGCAGCTACTAGAGATGCAAGACATTGCTGTGGCTCATAGGTATAATAAAAATCTGAAAATAAATTTAAACAACACAGATGGGAAAAATCTTGCTATATCCAGGAAGATAAAATAAAAGTAGATATGGTTCTTGTTCTTTCCTCAGCAGTACAGCCAATTTTGAAGTAGTTCCACAGCAGCTGTTTCCTACAATAAGATCAAAAATTTGAAATAACTGTATATAAATAAATACATTTCACCAACAGCAACAGAACTTCACTATTCTTCAGAATTAATTATTTTTATTCTAGCTTCAGAAGAAGCTGCTTCTTCTCAAGGTATTTGATTTTTGTTTGGTAGAATATGGAAGATAGAAACCGGGCATCTAAAGGTAGTAAATCTGCAGTAAGGAGGAAGTTAAATATTTGAGATTTCCTGCCTTAATTTTTGTTTGATTTTCTTTTAAACACCCAAAGGGAGAAAGATATAGTAAGGGAGGCTGACAGAAAAATGACAAGGAATCACCACTGCTACTGCATTACATTGAGCAATGTCAGTGTACGAGTCAAGATGCCTATAATCCACTTAGTAGCCTTGCGCTTGTTTTGGCTACAGTAGAGTTCATTTTCTTCACAGCGACTAGTATGGGGCTGTGTTTTGGATTTGGGCTGAACACAGGGTTCATAATATTGTGATGTTTTTGTTACTGCTGAGCAGGGCTCACACAGAGCCAAGGCCTGTTCTGCTGGGGGAGGAGACACAGCCAGGACAGGTGACCCCAACTGACCAAAGGGATATTCCAGAGCATGGGACATCATGCTCAGTATACAAAGCAGGGGGCAAAAAGGAGTAAGGGGGGACATTTGTAGTGATGGCATTTATCTTCCTCATTAACCATTACACTGCTATCCTGAGATGGTTGATTTTCTTCTGTACGTGGCTTTCACTTTCCCTATTGAACTGTCTTTATGTCACCCCTCAAGTTTCAATTCTTACCCCGATCCTGCTGGTGGAGGCGGAAGCAAGCAGCTGCATGGGACTTGGCTGGGGTTAAACCACAAACCTCTATAAATTCAGACTTGATAACATACAGAACACATGATCTAGCAGCAGTAACTTCATCATTTAGTAATGCCTAACTATTTTATCTACTACATCTATTACACCTAAAGAGGCAAGAAGCTAGACACTGAAGTCAGACCTGATCTCAGGACATGTTTGCCAACAGAAAAAAAAAAAAATCACAGAATNTTTATTTCCTTCCCTCACCCATCTATAAGGGAGATATGCATTTGCACTTCACACATTTGAACAGGACACAGCATCACACTGAGCCTGTCTTCGGTTTCCACTGTGGTACTCTAACAGATTATCTGTTTCTTCTCTTCTAGCTCATGCACTTTATTTCCACTTACCCACCCACTTACACTTAGGTAGTTGTAGTCCTGCCTCATGTTATGCCATACCTTGCTACTACAGAAAGATCTCCTACATGTGTTCTACACCAGGATAATGCAGCTACAGAGGTTCAAGAACATTTGAGAAGGAACACAATCCCTTTCAGCCCAAAAGAGGACAGAGTCTGCAAGGTGATGTATTTTAATCCCTTCATCTTGATTAACAGAGGTAATGTAACTTTGTACTGGCATTTCCATTACAACCCCTTTTAAAGAGTACCAGCCATGCTGTAAACATTACCACAAACCAGATTACTGAATGCATTCAGTTTGCATGGTAAGTACATGGATGTAGGTAAACAGTCTGAAACTAAGTTTATATCTAAACTTCCTGCTGTTTTAGACTTTTGAGGGCAATTCAAATCAACTTTTTCAAGATGCAGAAGTCTTTGGAAACATTTTGAGGCAAAAAAAGCATTCAACATAACAGTTTTTCCATCAGAACAGATACATAAATTTTAGCAAGGAATAGGTAATACAAATGCTTGAAAACCAGTTTTGATCTTCACCCATCATCTGATTCTTCTTATCCAAAAGAGAGGCAAGGTGAGAAACTCAAGAAAGTACACCTCTACTTTCCTACAGTTCTTCATGATAAAGTCCAGAAACAATAGCAGTAAGATTTTCATAGCAGTAGGTCCCCAGGGTGAAAACTTAAATCTTTTAGATTGGACAGCCAGCACAATAGAACATAAGAGATCTCCATTTTCCCTTGGGTAGAACAACGTGAGTGCTTGCCCCTATCACTCCCCCAGAACCACACTGGTTGTGATAAGGTGACTCCCTTTCATGATCAGCTAGACAATACTTATACCCTAACCAATCATGTGGTAAAATTCAATGCAGTCTCTTTTGGGTCATGAGATAGTAATTTATATTAAAAGGCCTGACTTCTTATGTACTTCAGTAACTTACAAATGCATTACCACAAGATAGTTTGATGATTACCCTTCACGCTAAAGGTTCAACTTCAGAAATAATTTATAAAAAACAGATAGCAAGAGACAGTGGCAAGCTGTCACTCAGGAGGCAGGTCGGGATGTGTAACTAGTTGAAGCCCTCTTTCCTTTTTAGATGCAACTGTAAATGGCTCCAAGGTGCTTGGGTGACACACACTTATTTCTTTACTTCAACAGTCTGCTCACTAGCTGCCTCAATATTATTAAAGCAAATCTAATATACAACAACTAACTTGTGACTTATAGAACAAGCATATTCTTCTTAGTTTTCTAGTACATTGAAACTATTTTGGCATGGTTAGGCATCCAAGGCCTCTAACTCTTGATTTGGATTAGTCAAGTTTTTTTTACTGAGGGGAAGATGTGAACAACCAAAGGAAGAAATCAGGCTTACAGACTGTACTGAACTTTGCTGCACAGAAGCAACAGAGCAGAAATCAGTTAACTAATTAATTACTCCAGAAACTATTTACAGCTCTTTGAGAATATCTATATTCTGTTTTAGAGGATAGAGCTAGTCACACTTGAGAATACTGTGCATGTTGCAAAAGTCTAAAATTTAATATGCCCTTCAAGAGACTGGGCCTTCCTAACTCCTCCCAGGTCTCAGAGGAAAGTCCTGGTCTAGAATGGACAAGGACCTCCTCAGAAGCATGTTGTACACCATCTGCACAGACCACACAGACCTTTTAGTAGACATTATATTGGCAAAAAGTTTCTATAAAGCTTATTAAAATACTCAATTTGATAATCTTCTCTTCTTGTGATAGGGTTAAATGGCTTCCTCCAGAACTGAAAAACAATTTAATATAACTGCCAAAACCCTCTGATCATAGCAATAAATCATAGTAAGCTTCCTATTTCAGCAAATATTACCAATTCTTTCTCATCTGTTTTAATCTAACACAAAACAAAAATCAGAATCAGTAATTCTGTAGAAAAAATAAGGAGTAAGCTACATAAGGAAGCATATGTTCCCCTAGCAGTCTTCAGAGTACTTCCACCCAGATTCACCAGTCACCCACACCACTTTTAGCTCAAAGGTTCCTCTTTCTTTGTCCCACATTTGTTACACATTCGTAACTCGTGGAACCACATGTTCAACTTTTTCAACTGAATTAAACTAGCTCAGCAGCAATTCTCATGAATGCTACTGTCAGCTTGCAGAAGAGAAGGTAAAGGATGAATAAGATCTCTCCCTTTCATCAATGACAAACTCATGTTAATCAAGACAGTCAACCTCATTTCACCTTCAGGTTCACAACAGACTCTGGCTCCAGCTTTTTTGACTTTTTCCCATGCTATTACATATCTGGGTCAGAAAAAAATCCACAGCTGCTCATTTTCCAGCTCTGGCTTAGAAATTGCTTACACAGCATGTCTTTTCAATTTGAGATTATGAAAATGTCACAAAACCAGCTGATTTCATAAACTACCTGTCATCTCGCACTCAATTATTTCAAGAACAACTTAGGAAGTTTTGGTACATTACACTAAACCAATGTCAATGTTTATGGATACTGATTCTTGGTTCTCAGATGAGGGACTCACTCTCTGAGTCATGCAGGCCAAGGGTGGGGCTCCTCTGCAGGTGAGCAGAGGGCTGATTGAAAGAGGCATTGGAGGCAGCAACCCAGAGCAGGCAAACAGGTGTGCCACATCTCTGAGGGCGTGGCACATCTCTGAGGGCGTGGCACATCTCTGAGGGTGTGGCACATCTCTGAGGGCGTGGCACATCTGTGAGGGCGTGGCACATCTCTGAGGGTGTGGCACATCTCTGAGGGTGTGGCTTGCCGTTTGGGAGGGAGTTTGCACGAGCAGGGCAAGCAGGCAGGGTTGCAGGTTTTTCCTGCTAGTAAGGTTAGTTCGTTTTTTGGGTTGTTAGTAATGGCTTTTACACGACCCAAAAGTGTAGTTAATATAAGTGTGCATAACCAAATAGAACTCTCCAAAAATGATGTCTCTGTATAGATCCATTCCTGTACGGAGTGTTTGAGCTTGTCAGTGGTTCCAGGGGCCGTTGCAGAAGAAGCCTTTCTGCGGTGTGAATAAATGAATGATCTTGTGCTGGGGGTTGAGCTTAGGGAGGAAGTTGAAAAACTAAGGAGTATTAGGGGAAGTGAAAAGGAAATAGACTGGTGGAGTTTCACCCTTCCATCCCTGAGNCACCCTTCCATCCCTGAGGGAGGCCCACCAGGAGTCAGATGACTCCCATGCCTCCCACTGTCAGGCAATAGGACTCCTGGTCGATGGAGTGGAAATGGGTCCCTGCTCAGAGAGGAAATAATAAAAATTCCTCCCAACCCCCATCACCTACCCAGACACCACTTCAGAATAGTATGAGGCCCTGGATCCAGAGA
>VYXD01004260.1:1387773-1480207 GCA_013397195.1 Hylia prasina | reverse complement strand
GGCTGGTTTTTTGAATTTTATCAGTTTGGATCTCAAATCCAGCCGCCTCGATGACAGAGATGGTCTCATTTAGCATGTTATCGAGCAGTTTTTGGTCCTTTGCACAAAGCAGGGTGTCATCCATATAGTGCAGGACTACACAGTCAGGAAAAGTCTTTCTGATTGGGAGAGGATGGTGGCAACGTACCATTGGCAAATGGCAGGGCTCGCTTTTAATCCCTGAGGCAGGTACTTCCAATGGTATAGTTTGAGAGGCGCCTGCCTGTTTAATGATGGAACAGAGAAGGCAAAGCATGGAGCATCCTTGGGATGCAGTGGTATACTGAAAAAACAGTCCTTGACGTCAGTGACTGCCATCGGCCAATTGCGTGGCAGCATAATTGGAGAAGGCATCCCAGGTTGCAGGGGACCTAAGTCTTCAATGACCTCATTCACCTTTCTGAGGTCCTGCAACAAGCGCCATTGGTCTTTGCCAGGCTTTTTTATAATAAAAACTGGTGTGTTCCAAGGGCTGTTAGATAGAACTATATGTCCTTTTGCCAGCTGTTCTTCAACAAGGGATTCTAGTGCGCGCAGCTTTTCTTCTGAAAGGGGCCACTGATCAACCCACACTGGCTTGTGTTGTTTCCAGGTGAGTTGGGGGGTGGGAGGGGCACGCTCTTCAGTGGCCCATGCTAAAAATCCCTGCTGGCAATGTGGATGGATGCACCCCATTGGGTCAGGACATCATCGCCCCATAGGGTGATTGGCACTTTTCCCACAAACGGACGTACCGTTGCTACCTTGCTTTCTGGGCCCTCAATAACCACAGTCCTTTTTGCTCCCCATGAAGTGGCAACTCCACCAATCCCTGCAATTTGTTCTGCCACTGGCTCCAGCTCCCAATTGGGGGGCCATTCGGATTTAGCAATTATGCTAACATCTGCCCCAGAGTCTAGCATTCCTACCCTCTTGACTACTTCTCCTTTGGAAAATAAGGTGCATTTAATAACTGGTTTATTTGCTGCCATGTACAAACACAAACTCTTCCCAGGACTCAACTTGGGGGTAGAATTCTCGTACAGGGTTAAGAGATGGAGTATTACCCATGTTCCACTCCCCCTGCAGCAGTAAAACATAAAAATAAAACCAAAAGACCCCTTTTTTAGGTCATCAGACCCTTTTTTCACTAAAACTCACTTTTTTTTCTTCGCCTGAGGGCGCAGATGGGTCAAATAAAACCTGCTGGGAGGTGGTCACCTTGCCCGTCTGGCCGTCGTTCGTATGGGGTCGACGGTTGTCAGATGGAGCCTCTCCTATGGCTTCCCCTAAAATGTGGAAACTTCCCTTCGAGGAAGTAGAGAAACCCAAGGCCACTGGCTGCTCACAAATGCTGAGCACGGCTCGGCGTGAGAAAACTGAATTGCTTACTCACAATGGGACACCACTTATATCTGCCTCAGGGGGTTTTCCCCAGCAGCTGGGGATCTTGGATTCAGCTTCTCTTGAGCCGTCCCGAGGTCCATTCTCACCAGAACGGTTTCTGTCCTCAGCTTCCCAGACTCTATCTTTGACAGTCTGGGGCAAAGCAGTTTTTTCCCAGCTAGCAGATTCTTCAGGCGACACGGTAAATAAGTATGAGAATCTGTGATCTTCCAGAGAGGGTTTATTAGCTCTGAAGGACCCCTAACGGTCCCAGTTCCTTCCTTTTATCCCCTAACTCAGGGGTGGGGTTTACAGAATGTTGGCAGCCCACCAAAACGGACCAATGAGAAACCTTGCTTTTTTCAAACTCACAGGGTTCTTGCTCTCCATAGGAGAGCAGCCCCTCCCTTGTCCTTCCTGGTCCCCCACAGAAAACTTTATTTTCATTTTCAGTTATGCAATCTTCTATCCACCATCAATATTTACTAATAAATTAATACTTTTATTGACTTTTAATTCTTACTTTTTGCTGCAGCTAAATTTTCATAAATTTTGAAGTTTTAAGATAAACTATTTCAAAAGTTCTGAAACCATTGTAGAAACAGTTTACAAAGACATCAATCCATTCTTTTCCTCAGGCCTTTGGTGAGAATTCCTGCAGTTCAAAAAAGGATTTAATGCTCTTCCATGCTAGCAGGAACTGGATGTTGTGACCAAGGGAGGCATTGCTGTAGATTTAGGATAGGAGATATGTGCCTTCATTAGCTTTACAGTTCTCTTCTCAGTGGAGAAATTATGGACTGCAGATGTAGAGTGCAGTATTTGTCATGGAGAATATTTGCTGCTACTTTGATTCTTCTTGACCTCATTTCTTTTGTTTGGAACTTCGTTATTTACAAAGCTCAGTTAGTTATGTTTATTGTGTGCATTCTGTATAGCTTGTGCACGTGATTAATCTCCCATTTGTATTGATTCTTCATGCTTGGAGGCCAACAAATCCAAGGATTTCCTTGTACCCTCCCAAAGATCACTCGTCTTCATTTTCCGGACTGAGCACAGAACATTTACAGAGAACAATCTAATTTGTTCAAATTAATTTAGATATTGAGACTTAACTTCACAGCTTTCCACTTTCTGTCATATGGGGTTTTGCAAATGCATTGTGACGGCAGAATCAAAGAGTCATAATATGTCCTGAGTTAGAAAGGACCCACAAGGATGATCAAGTCCAGTTCCTGGAGGACTACTTCTCCTTTCCCAAAAGAATGGACAACAACCAGGGTGATTTTTGTTAATATAATGAAAAACAAGCTTAGTTGTTAACAATGCTTCACAGACAATAGTGTCTGCCGACACATATGCAAATATCATTGAGGATATTTTGATTTCAGTAAATGTCTGCATTGTGGCTCATCTTTCTGTCTCTTCATACTAAAGTTTGGCAATAAATATTGGCCTGTGACATTGTACCTACTTTTTGGCCTTACAATGTTGGAAACTCTCAGCAGAGAGTTATTCAAGATGTTTATATATTGCCATTTCACTAAGACATCAAATTGCATGTTACTTTTAACTTGAATGGAATGAAAGATTAAAGCATTTACCTTAAATCAAGCATATTTAACTAGACTGCAAATGAACACCGTAAAAAAGATATTTAACGACAGAGAGCTGTAAGTTGATCAATGTATATTTTCTTAATTCATTAAAAGATGATAATTGTTACTACATATTTTACTTAATGAAAAGTGAAAGAAACCTAATTATTAATTCATATTAAGAAAAAAATAGGCATTAATAGCTAGCTAATTTTACATATGGTGCACATGTGCATTTGTGCATGTTGAGTGAAGGGACAAATAAAAATTTTTAAAAATCCCAAATTTCTATGTACCACGTATTCCCTTGTAAATTACTCAGAAATGAATACCTGTAAGAACTGTTAGTATGAATTATCTTACTGCACCAGGTGATTGTGAAAAGGAGAAACGGAGGAAGAATATGTTTATTCTTCACAAGATTCTCCCTAACTTCCCTCATAGAAATGTATGAACTATGTGGATCAGATGGCACTGCATCTGCTTTGCACAACAGTTGCTGAACTTGCAACAGTTCTCATGTGTGGGTGCATAGTGTGTGGCAGTCATATAATATAAGGTCTCAGAAATTTGAATTTGTCCTAAGGGAAAATATAAAATATTCCTTTTTATGGCCAAATAACTGACATTTTAGGAATTGTTATATATTTTTCCCTTTATAATTACATTTTTTCTGATTACAGAAAAATTCCATAAATTCCTTTTATCACACTTAAAACATGGCAAATGAAGCAATTTTTCAAAAGAGAAATCAGAAGTCTGTATTGTTTTTCTTCAACTGAAAGAATATTTATATTCTTAGAGAAGAAAAAAAAAAACACCTGAGTTGTTACCATTTTTGGTACTCTAATTCCACTGTTTTTCTCTGAGTTTCATGATATATTCTCTTTTATAAGATCTTCCATTCGGGTTATTTTGGTCAGGCCTATAATGGTAAAGTTCTAGATTTTCTTCAGATATTCTTTTCATTCTAGATTTTCTTCAGATATTCTTTGTTTCTGACTAACAAATAAAGATGGCTTTATTTTTATTATGGTGTATCCATAAGGACTGCATATTGACAGTATTTATAGTTTCCAAACTTCACAGAGTTTTTCAGAAAAATAATCTAAATGAAAAAGAAAAACTAAAGAAACTAAGATGGCCACAGAAGTTGTTATAATGGTGTGTAGGACTGCTGGCATTCTATTATTGCCACAGTTAAAACATATAAACTATTTTTACAGCACAAAACAAAACAATTATCCTGAGATCTTAATTTAAAAATCAGAGATTAATAAGAAGATACGGGTTTTTTTGCCTTCATAGCTGGAAAAATTCTTGCATCTATTGAATCTTCATACAGTTAGATTTTGAAAACTGGAAAAAAAAGAAAAATAAAAAAGCCCTAATGTAGTAAATATATGACACATAAGTGTCCATTTTAGGCAGTCTGGAAATATATATTTTTAGTCCATGGAAATGAACTGCTGTATGGTACACACAAATCAGAAAAGAAATATCACAAAAGTGTAAAATTGTTTCAATAGGGATGCAATTGTCTGAAGTAATGTAAAATATGTCCTGCAATAGATTATGAAAAGTAAAGACTTTTCTGTCACCTGGTATTGTGAATTCATGAATAATTCCTGGAGATAACACAGAACTTTATCTATTTCACTCTGTTGCAATTTATTTTTTTGAACTTTCTGCTTTAAGGAAAATGAAAGACAGGGTTTTTTTACTTATTTAATATTACTTCTTATATACAGATATTGTGAGTGTGATCTTCACTATAATGTAGAAATATGGGACACAGATACAAATCATATGAAACACTAATATTGGTCAAAAATTATTTTAAACATAAATTATGTTACATCAATTTTTGGAAAAAGTTTCTAGAATCTGCCAGTTTCCTTAATGATGAGTTAGGGTGTCACTTCATCACATCTGATTTTTTTTAATCTCAGTTGAAGAACTGCATTATGGATCTTGGTCAGAGAGTGTCTTTTTTATTATTACTTACTCATCATAACACCATTTTAGAGAAGGTAATAATTACTTTGAGTGAACTAGTATAAATGATTGTGTCTTATGTCAGTTTCCATTTATTAATGACAAAATGCATATTTTGTCATTTTCACCATGATTAACTCTTTATAATTCTCTTTTCAAGTTTAATGTAAGATCTTACAAACTGATCTCTTGTTTTAATTACAATACCAATCACATTTGCATGACAACTATTTCATATTTTACAGGCCTTCCCTAACAAAAACAGTGAGTATTAGCATTGTTCAAAGAGGGTATGAAAAAAGCAAAATTGTGAGCATGAGAAAGCAAAGAGAATAATACCCTAAAGGTAGAGTTCTTAAATGCCAAGTGCCCTTTCTCAGCCTCAACCATTCATTCTGAAAATGGCCTATCAAAAAGGCTTAGAGGGAGCAGTTTAATTACTGTTCCTTTGACAAATGTAATATATTTTCAGAAGCAGGCCCATACATTTATTTAGGGCCAAATGTTGTACAACAAAACTGTCCTCAGAGGTATTTCATTCTACCATCCTATTTTTTCTACCTGGCTTGCAGTGCTTTTTCTTTTTTCTAATGACTATGTCATTCCTAGAGACATTTTAAAATGAGTCTTAAATCATGTTTTCCTTTAACAGAACATAAGTTACATGAGCAGGGTGGGAGAAAGAGAAAAATAGTGTAAATAATCACAAAGTTTTTATAATGCTTTCATAAGAAAAGAATTACCAACAACCCTATACCAGTCCCTATATGTCTTGTCCTGAACTCAGCTGAAAAACACTTAAGACCTCTCCTGGATCCTTACAAATATATAAGTCCAACATACTTCCACATACTTTTTCCTCACTACTCTCAGGAAATACAGCAAAACATTGAGTACATTTTTAGTTATCTAAGGTTAAAAAGAAACCTAAAACAGGCTGGAAGGCATTTTTTGTAAGGAGTCAACTCAGATGGAAGTCCAGAAGGCAATGACCACTTCTTGAGAGCATCCAACAGGTAAAAACCAGTTTCAGGAGTAGATCTCTACAGATCTGCAGCAGAAATAGACTGAAAAATCTTTCTGCTCTTGGCACATACTGAACATAGTACTGAATGTTCAATTATACAAGCACAAGAAATGAGCGAGGCACTTGTTGCCACCTGTTGTAGCAAAACCAGAATAAAATGAGTATTTGGGAAGTTTATGCAGAGGCCAAAAGAAAAAAAAAATAGATAAATTTCTCCTCCTCTCCCCACTCCATGAACCTAGTAACTATCAAGTAGTCCTAAATAAATCTGGTGTATTGTTCCCAGCTGACACACAGATGCTTCTATGACCTAATCCTCACAGCTATTTCTGCAGAATTATATTTTTATACTAATAGGTTCTATTTATCATATGGCACAGCAAATATATATGTTTTATCAGCCTCTATATGAAGGTGAAATTTTTCTCCAAAGCTGAAAAATTCGTCAGCTAGTTTCTGAGCACTATAGTGCTGTCTCAGTATTCTGTGCATGTTTGGAAAAAAAGTCTAAATAGACTTTTTATTTTATCTTATCCTGTGTAGCCAGAGAGTCGTGTTCCCAGTAATTAGAATTGCATTCAGTTATACTTACATCTGAATAAGTTTTAGACTGTAATTGCAAAACCCATCAAAAAGAAAAAATACAAAAAATCCCCGTATAGCATCTCTTTCTTGTATTCAAATTTGCTGAATTTAATTAAATTGGTTTTTGCTAAATTAAACAAAATATAATTATTTAATATGTTTTTAAAATTGAAATGTATCTTTGAAAAAGAAACAGATATAGTTATGTATTGAGTTTAAAAATGAGTTATGGTATTGTTTCCAAATAATAAAAGATACAGCTGAAAGACAGATTTTCAGTTTGGTGCAGATGGAGGACAGTTAATATCTATTTCATCTTTTCCTTCATCCATGGAGAACATAATATAATTTTCCTTCTTTCTGAACTATCTAGATGAAGAAAAAAATTCTTTCATCTTGTGCTTTTCTTTTCCAGATGTGTGTGATGATTAATCACTGTATGTGTCTAGACCCCATGGTAATCTCTGTCCCTGTTTCTGTCTCTACATTCATCTTTGACATCATGGGTTTAGTTTTAATACAGTCCGATTGATTTGTTTGCAGCTACAACACTGTTTTCATTCTTTTCCCCTCTGAAATCTCTTTATAGCACAAATACAAACTTGCCCATATTCTCAAGCTGTGTACAATTGATTTGTGAGAACAGATTGCAAAACTTAAGTGTATGGTATGCACGTCCTAGATTGCCATGCCTGCATTAAAGATGCTACAGTGGAGTTAAGAAGGACATGGTTTTTTAGGACTTTGCAAAGATTTCCATCTCCTTTATTAATTTTTTCATCCTAACCATCGTGAAAGAAATGGGAATCAAAATAGCTTTTTATGGTATAAATAAAAATGTCTGTATTGATTCCCATGTCTCTGTCATATGTCTTTCTTTGTAAGTCTAAACCACCCCTCATCCACCAGGAAAGTGAGGAAAATTAGAAACATAGGTGGATGCTCCAACAGTTCACACTTGTAAAAATAATAGTTTTGTGACATCAAAATAGACAAAAGTTCCACACTTTTCACTTTGAATTGGCATTGAGTGATCTTTTAATTTACTTGAGACATTTTAAAGCATATGTAGGGCAGAGAAAATACATTTTGGATGGATTTTTTAATTGTTCTTGATCACAACAAAGTATTTCTAGCTTTGGTTCCTTATTGGATTGCAAACTGAAAGATTCTTATTCCTGGTCAATTTAGTGCCCAAAAACATTACAAGAGTAGCTACGTTAAGGAGTTGACTACTCTTAAATAAAAATAATCTTAGAAAAAGTAGAAAATCATATACAATTTCTTTCTTATCTGCATTTGACAAAACTGAAGAATCACACAATATTTTTACCAACTTTTCCTGTATGCCTTAGGACTATTTGAAACAGATTTCAAGAAAAATTCAGCCTAAAATTTGTCTCATACCTAAACTTTTAATGACAAAAGTATATACAAAAGGCAGCGTCTAAGAATCCTGAGATTCAGGGACCAAGTCCTCTCTCCATTCTCTTGCAGAAATGTACAGCTTAGAAAACCATTCCTATTAAGTATTTCCATTTTCCTCATCATTAAGGGTCTTTTTTATTATTCACTAGTTCAGTATTGTCTCCTTTTGAAGAAATAACATTTTTTTCCATGGCTTTCAGAGGAGCCAATGTGAGTAAAAAACCCAAAATAATCATGATCAGGCCTATGGTTAATTCTGGGACTGAGAACTAGAACACTTGTCTTATTTTTAGCAACAAGTACTGCACTCTTGATTTAATGCAATTTGTCTATAATATGTTCAGCACTCATTGTCCCAATTTCAAACATTCTCATGTTGTTTTCTGTGAGCGAAATATTTTTTGGTTCTTTGTAAATGAAAATATTAGTATAATTTAGAAATGTTTTGCGTATTGTAAATTATTTTACATTACCAGATAGTATTGTAAAAAAAATTTCAGATATAATTTTTCATAAATATTTTATATATGCCCAACAATATTAGAAAAATAATCCACAAAATTATTCTGCAGAAATGATGAGAGTAGTCCCAACCTGAGTTTGGTATATAGGAGATATTGAATAATACTTGAACTTACTACAGGTGTAAAATCTGTAAGTAGAACTGAATATCTGAGCAACAGACCTGGAAGAGCTTGATTGACAGTGCTATTCACAGTCATCAATTTCTGTTAGAAACTACTTTTAATATAATATTTTCTTAGAAACTTGGATGCTGTTATTAACAATCTTCTTAGCAGCACATATATATACATATATATATATATATATAAACAACAATTACATAATTGCATGGAAGTAACATTTTTTTATCTAACTTATTTCCTGAGTGCCAATTTTAAGTCAAACAGATGAAAATAAATCTTGAGTCCTGTAGAATAAAAATACAAGTAGGACCGATTAGATTCTTGGGGCTTTTTTGGCCAGATTTGAAACAAACACCAGACTGCTGAATCTCACATTTATTCCACTGTAGTCAAAAATGTAAAGACTAATTTTTACAAGTTTAGGTTAGCTAATTTTTACAAGTATTTTTGAATAACTAACCTAAGCACTATTTTCATGTTTAGAAATACAGAGATGTTCTACAAACATCTATAGTCCAAAGTAGGTTTTCTTGAAAACAACCAAGACAGCAAGCTGCCTGAAGTATTGAATGTGGTAATTGTGCTTAAAAATATAACACTGGAAATGCAATTTGGGATTTAGGAATGTCAAAGCTTAGTTTCATCAGTAAAAGTTCTAAAGAAATTCTGGAAATAAACTTATTTTCCTCAGAGTAAAAGAAATTCTGAAGCAACTTGAGTTTTATAAATTTTGAAAGCCATTCCTACAGCTAATCTCTAACAATCTCTGCAATAGAGACAGAAGTCAAAAAGTTCATTTCCATATTTCAGAAGAGAAAAGTATGAACTAATTAAGAAAATTTTCTTGACCCAGCTAAAAAGTAGGATTTGTAGCTGTATCATTCTCCTCTCTCGTGGAAGGCCAAGCCCCTCTTTAAAACACTCACAGTTTTAGTATAAAAAGCATTGCATAGAGACCCTGGATGAGGTTTGGGGGTGGAGAGAGAGACACAGAGACAGAAATAAGATGGGTTTTCCTGTGCTTGAAATTGTTCATTTTTAAATCTTTTATCAAAAGGAATAGCCATGCTTAATTTCTTTTCCCACTAATTATAGTCATCATTATGAGCAAGATTAATCACACAAATCCTACTAAAGAGATATTAAAGAGCAATTTATAAGATTAAGGACTGTAAGATGATTTGTCCTTCATGACATCTATAAACCAGCAAAAGGAGGTTCAAAGACTGAGTGGGAAGAGAGTACAGCTATCAAAATATCTATTTAACAACCAAAAATACTGTAAAAATATCCAGACCATCTCAGGTTGGTTTTGTGTTTTTATGACTGCAAATGGGATTTGGAACTTGCATCCGTGTGTCCTGTCCCATCTTACCTCGTCATAGCAGTTGTCATTTCTTTCCAGCGCACAGCAAAATTTTGCCTCAAATGTATTCTGCAAATTCAATGTGTTTAAACATGCTAAACATTCTGAATTCTTTGCAGGCTAACCATTCATCTTAACCTAAATTGTAACAAAGTTTGGCAGTCATCAAAAATGAGAATATAAAGGCAAATTAGGAGAACAAATCCTGCTCTATAGAAGGTATTGTTCAGTTGCATCTGTGACAGAGTCCAGTGTAAGTTCCACAAGCGTGTCTCCTTCAGAGGTCTCATATATCTTGAATATTACTACCATGTAATACAATTAATAATTGCTAGGTGACCAGTGAGCATAATCATCCCTGGAATTGTACAATTCTCAGAACCCAGTGAGGGTGATCACACCTTGTATTTCTATCTATGGCAATTCATTATTGTAGATATAGATATTCAAACGCAGATCTAATGGAATTGTTCCCACATTTGAAAAAAATACATTAAATCACTATGTAGGAAAAATATATTTCTTTCCAATAGTGACAGTTCTCAAGTGGCATTACTCAATTCTCACAATTAAAATCAGCAAACATTCTTTTCACTAAAACTACAATTTTTATTAGAATAAGATAAAAACACACTTACTAGAAATAGTTCTTAATTTATTCATTAAGGACAATGCAGTATAAAAATTGATTTTTTTAGTCCACTTTAACTAAGGGTCTTCAAAGCATAGGGCCCTTCCACATAATAGTCAACATAAAAACCAGCATTTGAAATATAGAGTGACTATGTGAAAATGTACCCACTTGTAATTTCTGAAGTATTTTTTCTTTATAATAAAGTTTCTAAATCCACTTCATTTCAGGTCATATTTTTATCAACGTAAAAAGGTGCTCAATGGATTAGAACATACTTATGTGTAAAGACCTCTGAAGTTACGTCTTTGCTGCTTATACAAAATTAACACATGAAGGAAAAATTATAGTTAGTGATAGGTCATTATCTAAAAGAAAAAATATGCCCAATTTACTGGTATCTTAATAAAAATTAGTGTAATTTTTTTTCTCCCGTTCTTCCAAAACATGGCTGGTATTGCTTAACATGTTTCCGTTCTGATACTTTAGAGCTTTTTGCATATTCTTCTAAAAAGAATGGTTTGATTTAAACATCAGACTGAAGATTTCTTTTTAATTAGAAAATAATTAAAAAACCAACCTGCTTTGGATGTCTAAAAGTATTGGAATTGTTAAAAATATAGTTTTACTAGACCAATACTGAGGCTACTTCCTTAAAACAACTTTATTTTAACAGCCCTTTGTATTTTAGTGGAACATATCTGTATTGAACTGTCTTCAACCTTACCTCAAGTATACATGTTTTTTTACTGTACTAGTTAGAGAAATTGAACCACTTCAACAGTTTTGAATCATTCAATATTGAGACATCTGATTTTTGCCCTATTCCCTCTCCTGATCTTCCCCTACCTGTTTGAATACAACCTATGAAGATGCATGACTACAGTAAATATGTGTTTTTTTATGCTTTAAAAAAATTCTACTGAACTTTATGCTGGCTTTTTTAGTTTTTGGGCTAGTGACTAATAGTATCTCTTGCTTCAGAGGAAAAAGAAAAAATAAATATTCATTGCATTTTTGCCTTTTCAAGATACCTCTCAGAAGCAATATGAAAGTGATTATCAACTACCTAGTTACGAAGCTTACCCACAAAATAGGGATAATTATTAAACAAATCTAATGGCATTGATACAAAGCTGTGAAAAATGTTAAAATGTTTTCTAAACAAATGTTTCTTTTTGCCAGATATGCATCTCTTTGTAACAATAACTGAAAAATTTATTGCAAAATATGATACATAGTCCTACTGGCTTCCAAAATTTTTTTCTTTAATGGAACCAGACATATGAATTTAAAATTAATAAGTGTCTTAGACTCACACTCTTATAACATCTCGGTGATACTGACTTTACTCCTGTGAAATCTTCCTTAAAACATTATCATATGCAACAATGTTTTCGCCCCTTATGCCAGTTAAGAAACATTCCTTATGCCTGTGTAATACAAAATATCGACAACAATAACTGATCTCTTCACTGAAGATTTATAAATTAAAACCTTTTAGTACTGAAATGACAAATCAATGCTTATTTCATCATTGTTTAGATGATGTATATTCCATTGACATTTAGAAGAAATAATTATTAAAAAAAATGACAAAGTAGAATTATCTATTTTTTGCTATTATCTATTTTTTGCTATTATTTATTTTTTGCTTTTTTCATGAGTTGAACATGAATGTAAAGCATACACTAGTTTAATTTGGTAGGCATCCCTTGTAGTCCATTAAACCACTTTGATATTAAGAGATGAGAATTTACTAATGATATTCAAATTCTGGCAATAAGAAAAGAGTTGTGTGAACTTTATGTGGAAAACATGTAGAAGTCAGTCTGAAAGACAATATCCTCTGAATATCATGTTGCAGTAACTGTTCAGTTCACTCAGTAAAAGCTAGAATCAAATCAACAATTCAATCTCTAAAAATGCTCCCCTGAAGAAACTATTCTACAGTGGGAACTTCAGAGTATGAAAGTCTCAAAAGAAACACAGAAAATGGGAATATTCTAATGGGTTCCTAGACTTCCTAAAATTCACACTAATTACTTTTGATCTTTTATATCAAAAGAGCAACAGGTGGTTGTTTTCTAAAATCAAAGGTTCTGGTGACTTTGAACATTCACAGAAATTTTCAAGGAGGGGAAATTTATTAGCTAGTCAACATTTTCCTTGAGGTTTCACTTCAAACATTTTCTCATAGTATGGAAACCAGGAAACCAGACACTTCTAAGCATTTAAAGGCAGAGGTAATCTATTTAGTCTATCACTTAGAGGATGTTTTCGCATTGCTGTACAAAAATAAGAAGTAAAAACATGAAGTGATTTTAAATTTACAGACCAGTCATGATTATGTGCCAAGGTAAAGGCCAGACAGAATCTCTACTATGGGACAAATTTTTACACATAGAGGTATCTAAAAGCGAGGCCTGATGTTCCAAAAAATAATAGCATCTAACCTATATTTTTTTAATATATTTTTTAAAATTTTATTTTTTGTGGTGATGGTGGTGCCACATAAATTCATAATGTAGTATTAATAAAATAAAGGATTATAGTTCAGGTGTTGTTCTCATTAGGGCATGAATATCCATGGAAATACCACGTCATCAATTTTTTCTGTTCCTCCTTCAGGCAAAACTTTGCATTATCATCCAGATGATTGTTTGGAAAGTTGTAATATGGATTTCATCTCTGTCTGATTGGCTAAACCTCAGCTCATATGGCACTATTTCCTAGAGCCAGGATTTAATCAGAATGACTTGATAAATGTCTACTTCAGAATTTTTTACCCATGAGAAATGTTTTGCACTGATAACTAGACCTTTTCATATGTATTTGCACAACCAAACGAATTGTATTGATTAGCAACACTTAGTATATATTCAAGCACCTATTTCAGTGGAAGTTTAAATTCTCTAATTTTAAATCTTTTATATTTGAATACTCTAGTCAATATTCAAGCTTATTGGCAATGCATATCATTTTTGGCTACATCTTAGAATACTGAACTATTTAATGAGGTGCTACTTCTCAGGATTGAGATCAGTTATCACCAACTTTCTAAAAAATATTCAACCATGGAGAGACAGAGTATTTTTTCAAACCTGCTGGGCTCCTGTAGTGCTGAATGTTTCACATAAATATGGCTGAATGAACTAAAACTTTGTCATGCTGAATATTATCAAGAAATTCCATTCCTGAGCTACAACTTTTTCTTGTTATTTTCTAGCTTCTTTGGTTCACTTATTCCATCAATTAGTAAAAATATTTGAATATGTCAGTTTCAGTAATTTCAATGCATAAGACAAACATAAATTAAGTTAAATACGGCACAGAGCCTCTAAACCCTGTCTTCTAAACCACAATATCTTTGTCCATTTGATTGGTGACTCTAAGCCATGCGTAGACAGGTTCAAAAATTGAAACCAAATTTGCATGAACCAAACATAATCTTTTCTGCTGGCATGAAACAAAACACTTTTGGGGGCACTTTACAATGGCAACAGAACAGAACTTAAAGCTTCAAAATTTGTGTTCACCCACTAAATTGCTGATAATAAATTAAATTCTAAATTAAATAAAGCAAATTCTATAACTGCATGAAAGCTGGTTAGAAAATTTTAATGTAACCGTACAAGTTACATTTATTACATTGTTACTTACACTGCGTTTATTCATTCTCTACAAAACACACGCATCAAAACTTTTTTAAAGAGTTCACTTTTCTGTTATAAAGCTGAGTACTTTGGTGCTAAAAGATGGACCTCCATCCTTCAGAACAGATCCTATCCTAGGTACCTTTGACTTTTGCATGTGTATAGAGAAGAACAGTGAAAAAAGCATGCTGATCAGGTAAAATCTGTCCCTGCAGTATGCAACAGATAAAAAACAGTGAGAAAAAGATGAAGTTGTGTCTTATACCCTTTCTTGCACCTATCTAGCTGAAAATTCCATGGAAAGCAGCTCTAATCCTTAAGCTAAAGTCTCTCTGAATGTGTGGCATCTTTGTCTTTGCTTTCATAAATGGAGTAGCATTCATTCTCTTCTACCAAAATATAGCAGGTCACAGGAGTACCTTGTTTCAATGTGATTGTACCATTTCAGAAGGCAGCAAGTCAGACTCATTTGCCTCATTGGGCACATAGGACACGAACTTCGAAACTTTACGTCCCAGAGGGCTATAATATAGAAGTTACTATGGGATGTTCTGGACACAGAAATTAAAGACGCTCACAAGCACTTCTGCAGAAATTTTATCACCATGAAGCAAACAAAGAATTCTGACTTCATTGAAGATGAAGGAAGAAAAGGAAAAAAAGCCTATTACTCTCAGGGTTCTTGGATGGAACAGAATGGATTTAGCTTCTGAAATTACTTTTCTCTTTTTGCACAAAACCATGACTGCACCACAAATGTCTACTGGCAGCAGACACTTTGAAAGGAGCCTAGTCTCTTCAGCGAACACTGGTGCAGCTTATCCAGTATGAAACTGCTGATACTCACCTGGGGGCAGTTAAAGACACGGACTCTGCCATCTCAGAGCAGTGTTGAGCTCCTCCTTCCGTGTCTGTCACAATAGGTTGAACTCTATCCTGCATGAGCATCAACAGAGATGTCTTCAGGGTGTAAAGAATCCTGTTGTCTGCAAATACCTTTAAATTGCATTTTAATGTATCAGGACAATATACACCATATGGAACTTTACAAAAGCTCTTTCATTGCTCATTCAATGTATGGATGTTTTTACACACTAAAATATACTGAGGAGAAATACTCCACCTTCTTGTGTAATCTTGGAGTGGGGAGGCACAAAATCATATAGTCTTTATCTTGCATGTATTTCTGTGAATTTAAATATAAATGTATGGCACCTAGCCTGTATTACCTTGTCTTACTACAGAAGAGACACATTTCAATCCTATACTCTCTACTGAGGAGGGTTTCCATTAAATTAATTGTCAAAAAGCAAAGAGAAAATGAAAACAAGTGGATCTTACCAACACATAGGAAATAACTACTTCCTGCTCTTGGGCTACAACCCCAAAGCAGGTGCTTACTATCTTTGTAGCCTGATTCAGATGACTACATCACCAATTTTGGATTTCATTATCATTTGGGTAATCTCTTGCATTTCTAGTTTTTTTCCTTTTCTTCCATCATAATAAATTATTAAAAATCCCCTCTGTGTCTTCATTAAGTGGCTTCTATTCAAACTGGCCTCTGTAGGTTAATGAGGGCTCTAAATATGCTTCAAATGGACCTAGAGTTCATAGGTTGTTGATTTATTATTTTCTTCTGACAGAACACTGCACTAAAAGCTATTTCCCTTCATTTATGTGATGTACTATGTTCACAATCATTATGCAAAATACAGCAAGATGTACTCTCTGAAATTAGAGGTATTTCTTCATTTTCAACTATGCATGAATGTGTACATGCATTAAGAACACTATGGGATTAATTTTGAAAATCTTAAAATCATGAGGTATAGTGGTGAAATAAGCTATTATTTCCATTGGAGATAATGGCTTATGTCCATGGAAACTCTTGGGACAAAACGGAATATGGAAGTGAAATTGTGCCAGGATGGCAGATGTTGTGCCTAGATGTTGGTGCATCTTTAGTGTGGTGCACAAAAAGATTATTAAGTAATCCAACAGTGAATAAAGTAGAAGACTACCAAAACTTCTATCTGTATCAATTGTTTAAGGCAAAATCATTTAAATACATACCAACATATTTTAATATTTATATTGGACTCATCCTAAAAATAGGGTGTGTGAATCATTTCCCTCCAAAAGTATGATACAGTTCAGAAGCTGAGATTGAAAGAAAAGTTCTCTGAAATCTTTAGTTTCATTATAATATGTTGTGGTCTTAATAGAATTTATCTACATTTATCAACCCCACTCTTTACATTTTAGAGGACATTTGGATTTCCTGTTATTAATCCTCCTTGTGTTGAACAAAGCTTATATAATGTGTGGCTATATAAGTATAGCTTCTAGAGCCACTCATCTTTGTTCCTTTCTAAATTCCTCTAGAAACTTTCCTATGGAAAAAAATCTGTATTTGTTTGCAGCCACTTCAAGACAATATGGACAGTTCTTGCTAAGACTCTTCATGTCCTTTTGAGTCAGATTTGGCGTCTGTTGTTTGTCTAACCTTTAGCTCCCTTTCTGTAGACCATCTATATCTGTTCATATTGTTCTTATACCCTTTCAGTAACCAAAGGGATGAGCATTCTGACAAAACAAGTCAGTTAGGTCATTACATTGAGGTAAAACAGAAATATTTTAAGTTTCTGATACATATTTTCAGGGGAATCAGTGTATTTTTGCATGTTTTAAGTGTATCTAAAAGACTTTGATATCATAACTGCTGCTATGTGTTCACACTGTTGTCTATGATTATATTTTTTTTTTATTTAGGGAGAAGTGGCTAGTGTTTTAGCAGCTACCAGTGTCCAAGTCTTGGTGATTATTGTACTTCAAGCCACAGGATGTACTCCTTCTTCTTGTGTATTATGATTATCTCATACAAAAATTTTTGCCAAAATCCATTCAAGCAACTATATTTTGGTTTAGCACTAAAGCAATGGGTATACACAGAAACATTTATTTTATGTATTTATGTCTTACATTAAACACATAAAAACATAAAAGTCTAAATCACTTAAGAACTTGGGCTGAATCCTGTCTTAATATCTGAATTTCAAATAAACTTAGCTGAGTATATATTTTCTCCAATTCTTGGTGGAAAAAACCTCAAAACTTTAGCAGAACAGCATAATCCTGTACTGGACATATAGATGTCTTCAGATTAATTTTAGAATACAAGCTTGAGATTTTCAAACTCTGAGCTGTACTGGGGCAAAAAGATCTGTATGCAAAGAGATTCCTTCTCTTCCTCTTTTTTCCTCTTCTGAATTAACCTCTTTTCCTGGAAGAGCCACCCAATCCCTCTGTACCACAGGACCCTTTTTATTCTGGATCACTCTTCTTTGCCCATCATTTCTTTTCACTGATCTCCCTTACTTCAGTTTAAGGGACATGGGCTTGAGTATTCTGTATGTCTCAATAAGGGACATTTTCTTTGGCAGAATTCATTAACGTTGTTACATTGTAAATATAATATTGTTCCAAAAAGGAAAACAATGTTTTACTTGACAAATAATGAATAAATGAATAAATAAACAAACAAACAAAAACCAACCAAACAAATAATAGTGGAAATATATCAAGGAAAATAAGAAGTTGATGTGTGGCTCCTGTAAAATACCTCAATACATTGATGCTACCTACATAAGCTAAATTATTGATGGAAAAATAATTTAAAATATTATTTTTATTTGGATGTCAAATATCATTTATATAATATGTAAATATGTAACACATTGTACAGTATATAATAATTTTTTATATTTAATAAATAGTATGATATCTGGAATTGAAGCTAACTTAAAAGGAGATAATACATTAAATTATTGTAATTTCATATAATTTTTCTTATTTAGGCTTACAAAAGGAAAAAAATTGCATATTCTGCATTATATTTAGACAGTTTGTAGAGCAAAGTGCTGTTGCCTTTTCTTGAATGGTATTAATTTGAAGTTTCTCAAAAAATAAATTGCAGGTGAAATGTATCAACCATCTTAACCCTGGTCTCATTAGTAGATGAAAATATAAACACCCTGGAAAACATTGTAATAATACAGAAGAAACTCACATTTTGGACTATAGCCAAATATATACAAAACAGAACTTGAATAAAAGAGTAATCTTCAAGCAGATTAAAGATTTCCACGGTTGTTGTAGATTCTTTAGCCAGGACTCTTCATAACACTAAATATGAAAATTGTTTAGATTCCAAAAACTGTGTTTGGTCAGAATTTCCATCATTCAGTTCTAATTTCTCTCCTTGGCTTGGCCAAAATTGTTAGGAAGACTCATTAGCCCCTGCGTTTCAGACATAACTTGGTAACACTTTTTCCAACGTCAAAAGGAGCTGTCTGCAAACAGTCAATACTGTGTTATTAGCCTCAAGCAGAATTTTATCCAATTGTTGCTAATCTCCTAATTTGTATTTTGCTGAAAATGAGATGATAAAGGTTTTGATTAATTGGGTTCATGCTTAAATAGGATGTTTTCTCCACTTTGCTATTTACAGATAATGGTATAGCTCCTGTAACTACAGATTAATTGCAATCCACTTACAAAATTCCCTTTTCTCCCACAGCTCAACTGCCTGGCTACCTCTAGGACAATATGCTTCTGGTAATACTTCCTGCTTGTTGCCATTTTGGAGAAATAATCTTGTTTTCTAAAGAACTCTTTGTTCACCATGTGTTTTAAATTTCTGTATTTTTTCTCTATGTTGGAGTTCTCAGAATCTTAGCTAAAGTAAGAATATATTTATGGGGAAAATAAGTTAATTTTATATATAAAAATAAAGCCAGGATTTTCTTGTTAGCATAATTAAAACCTTAATTGTGTATTAAAGGAATCATCACTAGTCTAAATCTAATTATGACAGTAAAACAAAGAATAACAATGCATTTAGACTATTTAGGTACACAAAATGTTAAAATACTACTAAAAATTCAATTAAAATGGCAACACATCTGCAGTCCTTAGCCATGAGAAATATGATTTTCTTGTTAATGATCTTTCCTCTTATTTTTTTCCCATTTCAATTTTGGTTCATTTATATAAGTTTGCTAACATGCAAACTACTCTTTCTTCACTGGTGCACAGGTCCAGACTACATTGAAATTTACTATTTATGGTATCCTTCTATGTACGTTAGAATTATTTCTTTGTTCAATTTCTCACTCCTAGAACCAGTTATGTCCAAATGTATTCTTCTCCTGTATGGAGGTTTGGTGGGGTTTTTGGTTTTTTTTGTTTTGGTTTTGGTTTTGGTTTTGGTTTTGGTTTTGGTTTTGGTTTTGGTTTTGGTTTTGGTTTTGGTTTTGGTTTTGGTTTTGGTTTTGGTTTTGGTGGGGTTTTTTTGGTTGGTTTGTTTGTTTTTTGGGTTTTTTTCCCCACTTACTGCTAGTGAGGCCAGAGGTCTCCAGTGTCAAGCCTATGTCCCATCTCTTGTCACTTCATGCCTTTACTCAAACACTCCATACCCTCAATCTTCTCAAGGCTCCCAGCACCATACATGTCTACACTCCATCACTGTGGGTGGTAAAGTTATCATTTCACCTACAGCAACCTTCTGTTACTGTTGTATGAACATATATATATTTTTCCCTGCAGAGAAATATTCTCTGCGAAAGCAGAGAATTGCAGCACAAGTCTGTAAACATTCTCTCCTATATCTCTGTCTCCCAGGAGATGGGGATTTGTTTCTCTTTCCTAACCAATGGGTGAAGTTTTGTTATCTCCCTGGTATGGGAAAGACTGGGGGAGAATGGGTTGAGCAGGGAGCAGGGAAGAAGCAGCAGTTTGCTCTTCACCTGGGCAGAAACAGCCTAGCCCAGAGAAAAATGGAGTCAACTTTAATAAATCTTGTTAAGCCTTCTGATACGGAGTCCGTGAGTCTTGTTTCACTCCTCGCACCCTGAGACCACATGTTACTGCTATCTATATAAAACGGTGGCTGTTAAATACACAAAAATAAATAGTAAATTAAAAATTGACACCTGGTCAGCTGGACAAATTGCTGTTGCAACTAGGCCAAGTAAAAAGAAGTGGGCAGAACCTCAGATAGAGCAAGACTGATGAAAAAAGAAAAGTCATTTCCTTCTCAGAATTTCCTTGTTCATTATCCTTCACCCTGGTTTTCTGTACAAATGGATTAATAGTAAGTTTGCGGAAGACCTTGATTCTGCACCTAGTGAAATCCAACAGGACTTTTTAGTTTGTCCTTTTTCCCTCTCATCACAGAAATAAATAAAATAGCTCCCAAAAAGATCATGAGAGTCAATGCTGCAGAGCTACTGTACTCTTTCATCCCAAAGAGATACATTAAGCGTGCATAATAACCTGTATTTAATCTGGCAATAGTGTTCAGGGTCTGCTTGGACTAGCAATTAACACCAGTCTAAACCCTTACAAAATTCTAAACACTCTTTAGTTTCCTTACCCGTTATCACAAAATGTACCACAATATTAAATATTATAGGGTCAGTGGCAAAAATTTTCTGAAGCAAGCCTAGATTTGTTTACTTGTCTATGATACATGATATCAAATGCAACTGACCACACCAGACATTTTGAAATACTCAATAGCAAAATATGTCTACGACTTTACCTTTTCATTCTCCTACCTTTGTTTATCTTTTGAAATGTAAATCAACATCTGAAGATTGATGTGACATTATCATACCTCAGTACTTTTGTTCCCTAACATATATCAAGATCAAAACATAAAAAGAATGTCCGAATTACAGGAATGAGTTTATCAGTCCTTGGAACAATGTAAAATTGGTCACCAAACCTAGCTAATAATATGGTATCTTGAAAAAAATAAACATAGAAAAAGAATATATTTGACAATGAACAACATACTTATTTTACTGAACTTATAGTTGGAAAATTAAAAGCAGGAATCTTAATAAATGTCATATATTAAAACATGTAAAAAGTAGTTTCCCTTCTCTTTTGTGTAAATGCAATCTTTATGAATAGGGATACCTGAATTCTACTAAACTCAGAATCATGTGATTTTAAACCAGAATTACTGACATAAAGTTGTGTTTTACAATATATATTTTAAACCTAAAATTTATGGCAAACTCTAGCCCAAAGAATTATTACTGGTATCTATAAAAAATCTGACTGTATTTTATTGGCTCTGCCTTCTTGTGTACTGTAAAGATCAGGCAAATTGCACAGACATTTCTCTAGTTGCAGTAGATAAGATTTTTAATAGCTCTTCAGCATTTGGATGTAAAGGAGTGTAATCCATGGGACTCTTTTTGCATTAGTATTTGAATTGTTATTAAAAAATTCAATTGTACATGCAGATATGAGCAAAGCCATTTTATACATCAGGACAGCCACATTCTTCTGTTTAAATTTTTCAACTTGCATCATGACTTGATAATTTCTCAGCTTTCTCAATACTTGAGAGATTAGATCAGTCAAGAATTAAAGAGAAACATTTGACAAATTTTATATACATATTGTTACAATTACCTATTGTAGGTAATTTTAATGTTACATCTTTTTCAGTCATATACTTTGAAATATTTTGGGGAGGCTTGCTACATTATACTTAGACCTGTAAGAGAGGCTACTTTGACAGATACTTTATCACTAATCAGAAAGATGTTTTTTAGTCTTTTCTAACTAATTTACAGAACAAAATAGATCTTATCCTCTAATACTAGATATTTCTAGTCCAAATATGTTTTTATTTTAAAACTATACAAACAAAAATAAAAGAAGTTTTAGGGAAACTACTTTGAAGAAGGATTTATCCTGTTTGTTTGTGGTTCATGACTAAATCACTTGAAATGCTTCTAATGCTATTTTTCATTTCCCTTAAGGAAACAAGACCATAATATACCTCGGTGGTGCAGGGTGGAAATGAAATATTAGTGATAGGAAATTGCGCAGAGCATTACAAGCTGCTCTTGTGGCTGATCAAAAAGCTTCTATTTTTTTGAATTATTACAGTGATATAGAAGATACAGATTGGATTTTAGATGCACAGATTTTTCTTTTTAATTCATGTTCTATAAAGAAAGGAAGATGGTGATGGTGCCTGATATAATTGACAGATGTCTATAGAATATAGTGGGGTAGGAACAATCTGTTCAACTCTTACAGAAAGGCTGTTTTTTTAAAAACAGAGAAGATACTAAACTTCAAAGCTTATCTAGCCTTTCATTTTCAGCCCTCATCCCTAATTTGGTGAAATCACAGAATACAGACATGGGCATTTTGTGAACAGTAGCAAGAATTGGTACAGGGTGAATGGGATGAGATTGGTCAAAAGAGGCTGCAAACTCATGGCAAATCACCTGTTAATTACTTTCCTAGCTCATCTCTACAACCTGCTATTTCTTCTGAAAAATACACACTTAAAAGCTCTTGTCTTGCTGGCATGTGTATTTAGTGCAGTTATGACACAAAAAACTGTTATGCTTAAAATAGGTGAAAATCCATCAAAATTTAACATTTGCAATTTACTTTCAACTTTGGGAATATTTAAAAGCAACGTTTGAAAAGTGCTTAGTCTCTGATTGGACACTCCAACCTTTAATATGGATTTCTTCCCTGAAGATTTTTGTTTCATTAATGAGTGTATTTTTCCTGTATACTTTTTATTCTGTTTACATTACTTTTCACGGCAGTTTAATATTGGAACCATCACATTTTATAGCTCCCATAAAGTTATAAAGGCTATACCAATTTCTAGCATAATATTTTCTATGGAAATTATGAAGATTTTCCATTAAGTAAGCCTTCCAAAAAGAGCTTATAGTGCTGCTCTCCACAGACAGTAATAATAGCAATAATATTTATTTAGCACCTATCATCTAAGATTGGCAAATATTTTGCATGAAGTCCCAGCTCTGTGTTTGCTTTAGAGTATGCCGCTGCATTTTGTCTCAGCAGGAAAAAGAAGGAAAGTCGGAGTATTGCTTTTACTGATTCTCTACCCACTGTGAGAATGTAAATTATAAACCCTTTGCTGAAATTTGGTCATCAGCCACATCAGGCTTAATATTTTAAAAGATAATAAAAAAGTTGGGAATGGCACTAAATACTGACACATAGTGACACATCACCCTTTGCCTACAGTTCTTTTGGGACCCACAGGCATTTTTCTTCCCAATTATCTGAGTCTTTATTTTGCTTTAAGGAAAATTAAGTTTTCTACTTTTCTGAGGGGAAAATTAAATTGAAATAATTAAGGTTATCATGCAGGTATATATCAACAGTGAGGGTGGATTTGATGTAAAATACGCTTACAAATTAATACAAAACTATTAATACAAATTAATAGTCTTTCCTTTTTTATTATTTGGTCAGTATTTTAGAGTATAAATCATTTAACTTTGATGCATATTTCAAAGGCATGCATCCACATATTTTGGTATCAATACATGTTTTTCTGCATACAGCAGGGAACATGAAATGATTATGAAAAAAATTGCAAACAAAAATAGTCTATCTCCTCTTAGAATGGCTTTCCTTACATTTTCTTCACAGACAGTTATTTGTTAACTTTTTTCCTCTTCCAATCAAGTAAAAAAATTGTTTCATTTCAGAGAAAACCCAGTATGGCCATGGGGTTTTTTCCATGATATTTTGGAATGGTTGGGTCAAAATAGGTTATATTTTAGCAGCTTTAATCTAGTAAGCCTCAATGTTCAATTTTCTAAAGACATAGATTTGGAAAGAAACCTCATGCAGTATTTGTAATTTCACTTGAAAGCTCTAGTGATTTTGCAAATTCACAAGACAGCTCAAATTTGTCCCACAAGCCAAAAGCTGTAGATCTCTTAAATATACCAAGAATGTGGTTGCTGACTTGAAATTGCAAGAATTTAATCCTTTTGAAGTGTGGAAATAGGAATGCAGTGCTAAAGTGTCCAGAAGAACCACTTCAAGCTGTTGTAGTAGTAACAACAACAGAAATGTCACTCTTCTAGAATTTAATTTTGAAAATTAGAAATTATAGTCTCTTCTGTAAAAGAAAGAACTGTGTTATAAGCTTGTTATTTTATATACTTAACATAGGTAAATGACAAAATTAAACACCAATATTTATTGATTGATGCTGTTCCAAGGATATATGTCTTTTTCCTGCTCAGTGTTTTGTTACAGAATTGTACAGAAATTCTTTCAAAAGCGTTTTTTATTGTATGGTTATTACATGAATATTCAGTTTATTTCACTTAATGTGAGGGCAATTTTGGTTTTTTAACAAAAAAAGTAAAGACATGACATGGACTCAATAATTAGTGTCATCTCTTCACCATAGCTGTCAACATTGTTTTCCTATTTACCTGACATATTACTGCCTCACATTTGAGTTTCTGGTTACTTGTCTGTTTTCCAACCACAGCATCAGAGTCCAGTAAACATGGCAGTGCCATGGTCTGTACTGGCTTGGTACCAAGTAACACCACAGAATTCAAGACTGTCTGAATCTCTCTGAAAAGAGCTTTAGCTTGTCAATTGTCTCATGACCTATTGTCTACTCTGATTTAGATTTTTCAATATTTGATATAATATGCATCTATTGTTATGTATAGCAATACAGTAATAAGAAATCACTGGCAGGAATGAAATACCTATGAGCCCAATATGAAATGCATGTAGAAAAATGTATGCATAGCAAGCTAAAAGAAGCTTCTACTATCATGTGCAGTATGACAGTAGAGGTTACAGGTCTACAAACAGCTCAGCCATGGTCATAAAATCACTTCAGCCTTCAGAGCTTTGCAAAATCGGTGTTCAGGCTAATTAAGAGAACAAAGAACAAGTATTCAGCTCATGTAACATACACCTCATACAGTAAATAGAGACATAATGTGGGTTTGCAGGAAAAGGAGGAAAAGAGCAAAATATAACAGTAAAAAGCATAATAGAAAAAGGTATCAAAATCAAGTAAAAAAATCCTAGGAGGAGGCAAAAATATGGTAAACATTAATGATTTATTAGAAAACACTCATCTCAGTAAAGGACTTGGGATGCTGAAGACTTGTTCTAAATAGCTCTCCTTGGAGTGAAGGTATTGAGTTTAGGACCCAGTAGGGCAGTCCAGGAAAGAGAAAGGTAACAGAAGTCTTCCAGCAAACTGGTATGACTTTACCTGACATAACAGTAAACAATTGGTTTTACATATAAGATGCTTTGTTTCTCTTGTCTGTAATAAGGTTCTGATTGTAAGAAACAAAAGAGAATCTCCAATTAATGTGCAATTAATTGGTAATACCATTCATGCCAGTATTTTTACCCTTCATTTTCCCTACTGTTCTTTTTCCTGTTCTCCTGTGGAGTTTTTTTGCCTTTGTCACTCTACCATTTTATCGCATCCATCTACTTTTCAAATGTAGGCTTGGACCACAAATCTCCTAATGTACACTCCCTCAAGTGCTTATTATCAGCTCACTAATCTTTCTTCCATAAAATCCTTCCTTACAAGCCATTGAAGGCAAAAAAGAATTGTGTGAGTCAGGAAGAAGTGGGATTCTCTGATCTTCTGGTTTTGTTTTTTAATTGCAAATAAATCAGATTAAAAAATGCTCTTTATGCCTTTCTGCCATCTGGATTGCTCACCAGTTGTATTAATCACAAGAAAGGATGTTGTTTGTCAATGGTTCGTTCCAAAGTCTGCCATGAATGTGCAATAAGGATATGGCACCCTTCTACATGCCTTTGTGCCTGTGGACTGAGTTCCCCAGGCCTTTCTTATCTGCAACCTGTGCTCTCCATTACAATGACATGCAAACTACTACACTTTTGACATCTCTATAATTACAAGGGTATTTTTCAGGAAAAGCATTTCAAATACACATAGAAATAAAATGGGAAATCGATTTACCTTTGCAAATCTACCTATTACATTATAAGCTTTTCAATAAAGGAGTAAATCTGCATTATTGTGCACCAGTATGAAGACATAATCCTGATAAAAGCCTCTATTCACTGCAGTCATAATAATTGAAGGTTATGAGAACTAAACAGTTTTTCCTGTTTTATACAGGTTGGGGTTTTTTTTTAAATAATATGAATAATTTAATTTTTTAAAAAAATAAAAACTCCCCCCCAAAAAGAAAAAGAAAAAAGAAAAGATTAATGCTACTCTTAAATCAGGGGACAGAAAGTGAATAAGAGCAAAGTTAAATTTATGGCATCATTATGTACTGGATTTTTGATATCTAAATACTGGTTGATCTGCTTGTCCATTTCTATGTCTTTGCCCTCTATTATTTTTATTTGCTTTTGTCTTATAAATGTCTGTCTATTGCTCATAAAAATTTAGATTTAACAAAGTTTAATGAACCTATAATTTAAACAGGGGTACATTTTTCTGTAAGGCTGCAGGTTACTGGCTAGACGAGCCTATAGACTAGCAGCCACATTTTTTGTGGAATGTCTACACACTTCATTACGCAGCTATTACCTTTGATTTACGTTTGTTCAGGCATGAAGTAGTTCCCGTTACATTTCCTTATACCTCTGCAAGGTATTAGGTTTCTGAAAATCCAGGCTCTATCTAGTAGTTGTATTGATTCAAGAAATGGCATGTGTTAAATCAAACCCAGAGGCTACAGCTAGTTGCTGTGTCTTCATAGAGAACGGGAGGAGAGCAGTTAAGTAATAAATACTCTGAGTACTTCATTGCCCATATGCTGGGCCTCTCTAGGAGAATACTTTGTATGCCTTTTAGGAAAAGAGGGGCAGAGAGAGAGAGAGGATGTGCGGGTGAGCCACTGTGCAAGCTACAGATATTCTGTGTCCCCAGGTATGGGGCTCCTGTGAAAACCCTGATGCAGGGAAGAGGGAGAAAAGAACCATTGCTCTCTGGAGTATCACAGACACAACTTCACTTCTGACCCTCAGCAGGCTTGTGCCATCTGCAGTGCCCTGGCTGCTTTGTGTAGGTCTCCTCACCAATGGGAAAAGTCAGACTTCCTTTTCCAACAGTCGTGTGCAGCTGCAGCAGAGACACCTTTTAACACCTGTTGCATGTGTTTCTACAAGTACCAGTGTAGCTTTTGACATTGCCCCAAAACTCTCCTTCTGCCACAACATATTTGAGCTTTAAGCAATCTAAGACATTCTTCACAACATTTAGACCTGCCATACAGCCCTTACAATTAGCCCTTCCTTTTGAATAAATGAAACTGTATCTTAACTAATCTGCTTCAGGTGAATGTGTTAGTCTCATGAGAAATAGAAGAGGAAGAGCTGAAAAGCATATTATGGAAAAAATAAATCATATCATGCCAGAGTGTCATTGTCCTGCTCCTCAGCCATTTTTCACTATCTCCTAGTGTCATTGTAACCTTCTGTGCAAGGTTAAATGTCACAGTGTGGTTTTATCAAAATAGTAACCTTTGTCACATGTGAAAATTACTATACCATGGACTATACCATATTTCCTGGAGAGATTTGTTACAAAGACATGTTTGCAGACTAAAAACAAGAGCTGAACTGATTTCTACAATTGAATTGTGTCAGTCATAGGAAATTGCATAAATACCACCATACACTCAGGCCAGAAATTACTTCTGTCAATATCCCAGGTTTCATTTGCTTTTGCATATGATCCTTGTATACAAATTTATGTTTTAAATTACATCAAATTTAGTTTAACAAGTCAGACATAATAAATTAGATGATTTTGATTGACCCCAAAATAATACATATGAACAACAAAATACTTGCAGAGCTGATTAGTATGGAGAATGGAGAGGATGAGCATCTCCATGAAATGAGAATGGAAGGAGCTATCTAAAACACACAAGCAGATACAAGTGTTCATAAGAACTTACAATATTTCCTAGCAAACAAAATAATAACACCAGAAAGAGCCAGTGCAAGTCTCAGACATCTGTGAAAGGTGTTCCTAAGCAAAGTCTTGTAAGGGATGTCATACCAGAGAACAAAATGTAGGTAACAATATCTTATTTGACATCAGTATGTTACATATTTGCCTCCACATACAGCTTTATTTCATCCCCTCTCTCCCTCTATCTTACAGGGAGCTGGGACTTTTTGGTCACACTTATTTGCCTGCTGTCCCTTCATAAATTTCTGTAGCTAGGTACAGAAATATGAATACCTAGAAGAATATTTCTTTTTCAAATTTAATTTCCTTGGATAAAGGCCTTAATCCATTTCCTTATATATTTTATTTTAATGAAATTCTTCATTTTTTAATTTCTTTTCAAATTTCCTTTCATTCTGGCTACCAGATTAGAATTTGATAGCAAAGTATAGTTCCATTATAGAACCGTCAAGGATAGTGTCAAACACTGTCAAAATGAGCTTTTGTTTTTCACAAAATTTTACGTTAATAAGAAGCCTTTCTAGAAAGGAAGAAATGAAGTATTTATTTCTCTATATCAATTATTATATGTCAGTGTGGGGTGGAGGTATTCTTTGGAAATTCCACATTCTCAGATGGGAAGAGAATGTTTTGTGCTTCTTCCCCTATTCTCCCTGCTGCAGTGAAAGAGTGAATACAGCATTTCCCCTTCACCACTCCTCTTGCCAGTGTGGCCTTTCTCCACCTATATTTCTGGCTAATGAGTGCTCTATTAATCTATTCTGTTATCTTTGTCCTTTATATATCTGCCCAGCTATTGATTTTAGCTAATACTTGCACAGATTGTTAAAACATGGAGAGTTGATTTATTTAGCTCTTTATAAAATGTTCCAGACAATGCAATGTGTACCACTTTACCTCCCGATTATACTGGAATTCAGTTGTTGTCAGCAACTGAGAGAATAGCCAAAATGGATATTTTACTAGGAAATTTCAAACAACAAACTTAATACAATTTTCATATAATTTTTTTTCTAAATGTCCATTTTCATAGAATAATTCTTTAAAAAAAAAAAAAGTAGAAATTCCAATAAATCCAAGAATTCTTCCCTGGTGTCTAGTTTTCTACCTTTTTATTTTATGATTTACCCAATTAAATTTATTGCTACCACTTTTTTCCTTCTTAAATCATTTTTTGCCTTTGGATTGTGCAACTTTTATATAGACACAGTGTTCTCACAGGCCTTTTCTGTTTTCATTTGGCCGAGGTATGCAGAGTGGAATTTGGCTTTTACACCTTCTCATCCTAAAAATATTCTCCCTCATCTTTTGTTCATTTTTGCTGTTCTGCTTTGAAATTAATTTCATTTGTTCATTTACTTTCCCAGTAAACTGATGCCCAGGACTGAGTGCAATATTCCAGGCTTAGTTGCAGGAGTGCTATGCTGTGAATGATGATTATTTCCTCAGACTTTGACACCTCTTTGCATGAAGCCCAAGAGCTCATTGGCCTCCCTTAATGCCAGATCACTGTACAGATTCATGCCTAATTTTCTGCCCATTATGACCACCATGGTTCTTTAAGAATTGCTGCTTTCCAGGTTTCTTTCTCCTACTCCATAGCTATGTTTTGGCTTATTTTTCTTCATAATTTATTAGATAGCCTTTTTCCAAATTGAATTTCATTTTGCTCATATGTCCATGTTTCTAATATTGCTTGGTCCCTTCTTATTAATTTGTGTCATCATCAGTGTTTACAGCACCTCCCAATTTAGTATGATATGTGAATTTCATTAACTTGTTGTTTACTCACACTTTAAAATCATTAATGAGGTTGTCAAAAAAAGCTCTGGAACTAACACTAGTCCCTTCAGTGCTACAAGACAGCTCCCCCACAACTTGATACATGGTTGTGTATCATTAGACCTTGTTAGCATCCTTCAGTGACTTTTCAGTCCATATGACAGTGTCCCTATCCAAACAATTTTCTAATTAAATTTGAAAGAGATTTTGAGAGATAATACAATTTGTTTTGCCTCAAATGGGATTCATGCAAAAATAGTTTTTGTCTATTTTCCTTCTTTTAATACTAAAATTAAAATTTTATCATCAACAACAAACATATTTATTTTTTTTTCCCTGAAAATGTCACTCTCCTAATTCCTAATGATTTCATTATCTTCTAGCTATTCAATGGCCATTTTGCACCTGACACTTATTTCCTGGATACGTTCATGTTGAATTTTGGCTTATGATCTGCTGGGTTCAGGATTATTCACAATTCTATCTCTTGCTTCTTTTTTTGGGAGTATTTCAGGAATGCTCTAGTTCTCTCTGAATATGACAGCAAAATAATTACAAATCAGGCATTCTTTTCTTCTATTGTCATTCCTTAAAATGCATATCTGCTACAATCCAATTGTCTGTTACACTGTTCCGAGTCTTCTCTTACTGCCCCCTTTGTCAGTATCTTCGTGTATGAGTTGCTTTGAAATTGCCTAGCCTGTTCTCTCTCTTAATTGGCAAAAAATACATCTGTAGTTTGTGTCAGGAAGCTCCCCCATCTACTCTGGACCCTTATTAGGAGGGATGGTGGGGGGTGCATTCTCCCAATCACATTTGATTGCTTTCTCTCTAACTGGTGTTTTTAACTAGATTTCTTAGCACTTACAGTTCCCCAGGAGTATAGATTCATGGATTATCAAGCTACAAGGGACCATTACGATCATCTACTCTGACCTTCTGCGCAGTACCTAACAGCAGCCCTTAGGAGAACCTTCAAACCACCTGCTGTGAAAGCAAAGAGACACATAAAATGCTTAGAGTTAAAATGTCCTCATTTGTCTCTATTCAGATTCTTCTGGTATACTCATCATGGTAATATCTCCTGCAAGATTCAAGGGAATGTCTGCAGGAACATATCCAATACGATATTTGCCTCTCTGAGGATCAGCTTGATGGGGGACATTGTTTATTAGAACACTGTACCTATGCCCTTAGGTGGTTTAAAGAAAAAAAAAAGGTACACAAAAATCTGCAAAAAACATGGATTTCACAGGAACATTTATAAAGATTAGAAAAACACTTCACCCTGGGGATCAAAAGGTTAAAGTGTTCCTTCTCCCTGGCATAGCAATCGTGGTAGGTTGTGTTCTGTTTAAATGCTGAGTACACACTGAGCTCCATCAGGAATGTACAGAATTCCCTTGTTCTTTTAGGATAAGCAATTATCAGGTAATGACAGTTAGATATGGGAATGATGAAAGATTCAATTAAATTACTGATGCACTGCAGGATCTCACATCAGATCCTAAATTATATTTCCATTGGCAGTTCAGGTACTGGCTGTGGTGGCATGCCATAAACCCAGCACATTATATCCTGATAACAGCACCATAAAAGAGATTCACTACTACTCTTATCCTCACTATTCACCAGAGTACATTTGTGGCAACCTTCCAATAGGACTGCAAAATTTTCTGTTTCTTTCCCAGTTTATGATGTTCATTTAAAGATTCTGAAAAATCCTTGTTTTATAAATACATAAAATATATACATATATTGTGTTTACAGCTAGCTCCTTCTGCACTTATATGTGTATGCACAATCCACCAATTTACATTGAGTGTGTTTTATTCCTTTGGCCTGAGCATCTAAAGACCAAGGAGACAGCCTGTTAAGTAACTTTTTTTTTTTTTTTTAATCTTGTTACATGTATTGCACTGCGATCTCATACAATACTTGGGAAAAATAGGGAATACCCACTTTTTGGTATCTTTTTTCATGACTTCTTACAGTCTAAAGGAACTTCTAATGGCAGTTTCTGAATGACAGTCAGGGCTGGAGCACAGTTTGCTGTGAAGTGGCTTTTATTGCTATTTCAGATAAAAACTGATAACCTCACTATCCCCAAAGCATAGGCTTTTGAAGTTTTGAAGGAATATCTAGGGACCTAACTTCTTCCCAAAAGAGATTGACTGCGCTTCTCACTGCATTTTTTTGACTCAGTTAGGAACTCATCACTTGTCTCAATACACCTTAGACTATGTCCTCCAAAAATGCTGCCTAAATTTAAAACGTAAAATATTATAAAAACCCACCTATGAAGAGAATTAGCTAGAGATCTATTTATATATCTATTTATATAATATCAATTTTACACATTTATATAATAAAAGAAAAAGGTAGCTTCTTAAATATCTATACATAGTGTTTGCTGCATTATGTGTTTTGCAGAGAACACATGTTCAATAGGACCACTATTCATCTGGCTGTCCATATCTGATTTTATTATATGTTAGAGATTTATAGCATCTATGCAAGAGTATTAAATATTATTTTTAAATAAAATTCTCAAATAACTGCAGGTCAAAAGAATAGAGCACTTGCGTTAGGGTAATCTTGGATGTTTGCAAGGTGAATAGAAATATAAAAATATAAAAAATTGAGACAGTACATTCCTGATCCTCTTTTTAAATTTTCCACACTTACTGAAAACATGAAACTGAAGGAATCACATATCTTTCAGCTTGAAGATTATCTGTTGCCTTTCATTTGGCATTAAAATTTATATAGCCACAGAAAGAAACTTGAATAATATGTGGAAACCACTGAATATTTACTTGACACCAAGTAGTGTTTCTGCCAACTCTATCTAAGAATGACTTAGTTAGAGGTCAGAGAGTAAGTACTGGTAAACTAAAACCAATCACAAAAAAAACCCAAATTTTTGAACATGAAAAACAAAAACATTTGCATATATTCATCATGACAAATGTAGTGATTAAACCAAATTGCATCTCTATTCTCAGAGATGGGTCTCTGTACTGATGAAAGTGCAGAGTAACCCACAGTGAGAGAAAAATATCACAGAGCCTTTTAGTTGGAACAGCATCAAAATAATTACAACAGCATTAAAATTTGCTTGGAACCACAAATATTCCAAGCCCATAAAATAATCAATAAAAAATGGAGTAGGAAGAGTTGGACACTGTGGGGGAAAAAACAGATTAGAACAGGAATCATGGTCTTTTTTTTCATACTGGGGAACACTGTGCACTGTCCAATTTTTATGTCTGTAATATTTTGGCAAGTGCAAGATACTATCTCACCATGTCAACATCTACATGCTTAAGAGCAGGTAAATGTTTCAGATAAAATTCCAATGAATCTGAGCATCTGTAAATACTGGTAGCTGTGCTCAACACAGCTCCATGCTTAGACTGAAGATTTTATGTGTCTGGGCATGGACTCCCAATCTTTACAGCAGTATCTGATCTTATCTTCTTAAACTAGATTTTACTCTGGACTTCTAGAGCTATAACAAAAGATGGGAAAGTATTCAAAATCCCCCTTAGAAACAGACTAGTTTTAAGTTGAAGTCCTGTGAAATGGAATCTTCTTAAAACACCTTAGCTGTATCAAGATGCATATTAGATAAAAAAGGCATTACAATGGGAATGAGCAGGCTAGTGGACTAAATTGAATCACACTAGTGATTAAAAAAAAAATCAGTTAAAAGCTTCCATGTTGTTTACAATATTTATGCATCTTTATCTGAACTGGAAAGGAAAAAAATTGAAAAAATTATAATTTTCTGGAAGAAATTGCAAGGTAATAAGAAAGAAGTAATTCGAATCCCTTCAGCAGAAACAGCCACTGCCTACCTTGCCATCTGTTTCCACGGAGTGAATGCTGACATAGCACTTGCATTGTCCGGAACCTGGAAATGGAAAATTAAATCAGAGCTGATCTATGCCTGGCGTAAAGGGTTTAGCAGCCTAGAGTTTAGGAAATTGTGGTGTTTAGGGCTGCAATCCACTGTCTGGGGACTTGCAGAAACTCCAGACATCAAGGTTTCTGAAACTATTTTAAGACTAAAGGCTTTTTAAGAAGAACTCAGGCTGCTCTGATCTACTGTTGGTGAGAGTTTTGAATGAAGCAGGAGACTGAACTTGATGGTCTCTGGTGGTCCCTTCCTAGAAGCAGTTCTACGATTCTCCATCAAATCACACCATCTGATTTTGTTTTGGTTTCTTAGGTAGTAAAAATACTATATTGCTTCCTTATCTAAGTGGAGCAGGAGTGAGCATCATCTTCAAATGACATTTTCCCATGGGATTTTACTTCTTATTACACTGAAGACTGCCAGCTGTAATAGAACCCTAAATAAGCATTGTTTTTAATTTAGATATCCAGATTTATGTAAAATTCCCTTGATTTAGGGTCAGACTCCACCTATCTACTATCAGAGCAGTTTTAAAATTTCTGGATGACTGGGAGCAGTACTGTCAAGGGGCAGGAATACCACTGAAGTGTGCAAAACAGCATTCACGGAGCACCAGTGAACAAACCAGAGGTGACAATGCACAATCCACCTGGCCTCCTGTTACCCACGTGGGCTGAATCTTCACTTTCCCAGCAACTGCTTTTCCAGATATCTCACAGGCACAGAAAACCAGTTTAGAGAAGGAAGGAAGTGCTTTGATTAATAGTTTTCAAAGTAGAGATGGAGCTGACCCATATGACACAGAAAAGTTTCACAAGATTCAAAGAGAACAAGGGACAATTAAAGCTGTTCTGGCATCCTCATCTCTAGACTGTAAGTCCTGCCTCTAACTACCAGGATCCCAAATATTTTTGTCAAATGCAAGTGGTTTAAAAAATGTGAAATTGAAAGGTGAGTTCTGCCATATGCATAGATACTGGATATATGTTCGCATATGTAGTATGGTACAGGATTTGCAAAAAAATTCCTAATGATCACTGAAAAATCAGATTAGGGCCTCTGGTTTTATTTCTCTCTGATCATATATATTCCATGCCTAAATTCATGCCATGAATATTTACTTTTCTGTCCCCATTTGGTCCCAAATTTTTTAGCCATAGTTTAGACATTATTTTAAAATTGTATCCTTTCGCTTTATTTCTCCCTGCTTCATCTCAATTGCATCTGGCTTCATCAACCTAGCATATAAAGGAAGGAAAATGTGCCAAATACTGCATATTTGATATATGAAGTGTACCTATTGACCTTTGACTGGAATGGATATTTTAATCCCACACTCGAAAATTACCCTTCAAAAGACTTGACTCCAAATTGCCAACATGATATGTCATCTTCTAATCTGATGTGACTGGAATGATAACATTTGCTTTGATGTGCAATGTAATCCACTTTGACTGATCAGATGCAACCTGCCATAACACTGCAAAGGGTAATGAATCATGCTCAGAAATTAAAATTATCCTACTTTTTGGAAATCAGAGTGACAGTATCTTACCTATAGTTTACAGATTAGGGGATTTTTTCAAGTGTTTTTTAACTCAACGGTGATAACTATTTTATCTAAATTATTTGTTTTCATTGTCTCTTGAGTCTGACTCTCACTTTTGCTATAGCATCTGCAGTTTTCAGTCAAGAAATAGCCGGTTTTTAAACCACTACAGAATTTCTAACAGTTGGATTTAAATTGCATTAGAATATTCTGCTTGGAAAAGAATGCAGTTTGCAGCTTTTAAACTTGAGCGGCTTACAATAGTTGCTTCCATTATCAAGGCAGGAAGTTCTTCTTTGTGGTCTGAGATGCAGCACCAGGTGCAGGAGAAAGCAGCACCCAGCAGCACAAGAAATCAGCAGCTGTTTATCTTTCCTCTCCTGCGATTTCAGATTAGACCTCTTTTGGGGAAGATTTTACAGAACTGTGTCTCCCCGTGTGACCTCATAAAATTACTTGCTATCAGCAAGGCAAGCTTCACCCACAGAGTCAGGGACAAGTCTTTTTAGTCACCTGAAAATGACAGAAAACTTTAATTATCAAGCAATGGAGGGATAGGTAAAAGTATATGAGTTGGTTACCTGAGTGAAGGAGATGGACCAAACAAAAATCTTACCCTTTACCAAGGCAGCTGTTACTGTGACACACAATTTGCTTAATTATTTAAAATGCAAGTTTCCTGTAATGGCAGATTTGCAGTAAGGTCTGATGATATGCAGAGCAGCAGCAGCCATTATTGCTCATGATGCATTCAGCAGGCCAGGGCATTCAGCAGAGTGAAGCAATGTTGTGTAATATGGGGTTAAAGATGTGATATACTGATGTGTCCAGTCATCATGTGAATTCACAGAGGTAAGGATTTCACACAACAGGAATATTTCCTTCCCTAATGTCGGGATACTTCATATAAACCCTGGGTGTTTCTGTGGTTTGTTTGTTTGTTTGTTTGTTTGTTTTTTGGTTTTGGTTTTGGTGTTGTTTTGGTGGGTTTTTTTGTTTTGTTTTGGGGTTTTTTTGGGTTTTTTTGTGTGGGGGGGGTTGTTGTTTTTTTTTTAACTTAAATAGGCTATAAAACATTCTTCTTTCTGAGTGAGAAAGAAGTATAGACAATCTGAAATAGAAAATGGCAAGTTTTAAAAATAGATGGCAATTGGAGATTTCTATTTCCACTACAAACTTAAATATTTAACCTTAATTCTTTACTTTCTGGCCAAAGGGCCTCAGTGGAATTTGTCTGTAGTTTATAGAGGTCCAGTCTGATTCTGCTCCACTGGGACTAGAAATTCATGAAGGGGTACGTGGGTGCTACTTGAAGACAATGTTCCTGTTCTTGCAGAGACAAAAAGGTGTTTAAAAGTATTGAAGATGTTAGTTAGGCTTCTGATTAAATAAGATTTGCCACAAATTTGTGGGGGCATACAAAAAGCTAGTGATAGTTACAGAGAAAATAGTTTTCTGGTTTAAGTATTTTCATCAAATCCCTGAATATATGAGCAACATTACATAAAAATAAAAATTATTATTATTAATAATATTAATAATAGTAGTAATTTTTTTTAAAAAAGCCAAACACCAAAAAAACTCCACCCCTCATTTGATAAAGATAATCCCCTGACAGGCAAGTAATTCTGCAGCTTTTTAGGGTTAAGGTTACTATGCTGATGTCAGACCACACCTAGAAAAATTAGTTTTATTTGTCAGCTCGCTTTCCAGAAATGTAATTACTAAAAATGGTTCTCCTTTTGATTCAAATTTCCAACATGATATGTCATTTTCCAGTGTTAGGTGACTAGAATGATAACACATGCTCCCTGATGGGAAGCACAGTCTGGTGTGATTGATCAGATTCAAAATGCCATACCACAGCATAGGGCAATGCATTTCACTTGAAAATTTAACCTAATCTGTTTTTCTGGAAAGATGCAATGAAAGAGAAAACCTGTGTCTCACCTTGCTGAATTGCTGAAGGTTTTAGGCTTGTATTTTTGCTACTGTCTTCTTGGCAGAAGAAGTGGTAGGCGCTCATTTACCCATACAGCCGAGGAAGAAGTGATGCTCCTTTTTCCTAACTTGTATTGAAAAGCAAATTGCAAATCTTTTCCTCAGATGCCCTTTCCTCAAAGTCATCCTTACATGTATATCCTTGCTGGATGACACCCAAGCTGTCTCCCCCCTACAATTCATTCTAATTCATCAATATTTATCCTGAACATGTTGTGCTTGCAATTGTAAGTGCAGTTTTAACGCTGTGGTTGTCACTGGACCAAACAGTAAATAGACATTGCAGTTTAACATATGCATGTGGAATGAGTGTATTCTCACTTCTGTCTTGTACCCAGAATTTTGAACTGACGTTTTTGTTACTCCTAATACTATTAGTGTTAATGGAAAAATGCCAAAATGTCAAATCATTTTCTATAAACATGTACTAATACTAAATGTCTAGGAATGGGAATTAAGAATTTTAGTCTGTGTCTTTTATTGGATTTCTGACAGCTTTACATTTCCATTTATATAGATCAGGAATAAATATATAAAAAATCAACCCACAAATTTGAGCTATTCCCTAAGATCTGGTAAGATTTTGATAAGAACAAGCTTTTTAATTCTCATAGATTTCTTCCCTCTTTTCCACAGAAAGACCTATGCCTTGACATCTCCTCTGTAGCATAGGGGAATGGAGAAAGCAACCAATACAGCTTTTAAATGAAATCTACATTTTCAGTCCTTGCAGAATTCACATGATTCTGCCCAAAAAATATGATCAGGACCTTTATCGAGGCTTATTGAAGGCCCTTAACAGATTCTATTTTTAAAGACATTACAGTGGAATTTATCTCCAAAGTGATGCTATAAAAAGAACAATCAAGGGAATTGACTGAACAAATAATTTCTGAAAAAAAGAAAATTGAGAAAAAATAGAAAAGTAAAGAGTTTTGGAGTAGAAGAGCCTGGAATAAAAATGAATGAATATTTGAGTCAAAGAGAAGGTGGCTCAATTGAAAGAAAGGCAGGAATGAAAGGATAATATTATACCACATGATTTCTTACACATAGTAAAATGCAATATTTAGAATAGCTTCTCTTTCTTTTAAACTGTAGATAATAATTACAAATTCATTAATCATGTGGTTTTGATGTCCTGCTGATTTGCTGAGCTGTGCATTTAGAAAAGGAACAATTCTGAAGAAAAATATATCTTCATTTAAAAGCTCCATTATGTTTACAAATCTATCAATTTAGATAAAGCAAAAAAATAGTTGAAGTTGTTTTAATAGAAGAATAAAAATGTAAAAAGTTTCAGAACATTCTCTTTCATTTTTTTATTTGACCAACACACAGAAGCGTCTTTTAGTTGTACAACCTTATTTCTAAGTACAGACACGCAGAAAGATAAAGCAAGGGACAAACTCAAATAATTGTGCACTTTTTCATGAAACTGCACACATTTCTATTTCAAAGGAATCACTGCCTTCTAATAATTCAAAGGACTGCTGTAACTTCCTGCTCTGTTACAAATTACTTCCCCTTAATGGCAAGCCTCATTTGTCAATATTTTTACAGTAGCAATACTACAGAATCTAAAAGAAGAAAGGCAAATAAGGGCAGAAAGAAGGATAGTCTGAGAGAGAATGAAACCCTGAAAACTGTATAATAAAAAGGATTATAGCAGAAACAAATGGTTCATGGTTGCATTGAGGTTGAATATTCTTCTTTTTCAGAAATGACAAAAATATCAGGTAACTTATTAAGCAATGCAGTAAGATTTTTAATTTTTTTCCTGGTTTGCACATTATTCATTACCTATTTTGTGAAGAAAGGTGATGGATTTTAAATGCTTATAAAATCTTAGCTGAACTAATGTAAACACAACAAAAGAGATTTGATATCATTAAATGTGACTAGAAAGATAAAACTCAGTAAAACTAAAATAAGACACCATGGTGGTAAGAACAATTATATAACTCTCTACAGAATGAGGCTTTTCATCCCAGCACTAAACTGTTGGCAGAGAAGATGGGAAGGACTTGTCTCTTTTTGAGCTTCTTTATAATCTTCCCACTTCTAAAGGAACAAATCTTTTCAAGAGGAGTTAAAAGGTGAAGCAATAGCAAGTAGATTGCTTTACAGTTTTGCCCATCTTATTTTTCCCCAGTCATGTTCCAAAACAGGAGTCCATGACTCATAGCAAAATGTTTTCCATCCTGTTTTATTCACATACAACTGTATGCAAGTACCCTATCCACTATCTTTTACAACACTGTTTTTTTTTCAACAAAACATATTTCCTTACATTTTGGTTATGACATGAAATAATTTCAACCATTCCCAGTGGAGAATGGCAAAAAAGACAAGTACTCTTAGTATTATACAGCTGCAATAGCTGGCGGGTAGAAGTTTTGTCAGACATGTTGCTGCAAATATATGTTTCACAAAAAAAAAAAAATTTGGTATGATATATTTTTAAAGCCCATCATATTTTTATAATGCTGCTTATTTTAAACTCTTACCATATGCTCTGCAAGTGATGCAGGCATATGGTTCACATAACAATACCATATGTCTGATAATATTTTGCTGTATATTACAGCAATAGCAAACATTTATAATTTGTAGAGGGACTCAATTTAAATTATGTTTTATCTTCATTTTTTATATTTATAAATATTTCTGAAGACATATGTGAAGAAGGTTATAAATGCCCTAAAGAGATTAATATTTCAAACTAATCATTCAGGGAGTATTTTATGGCTGAAGACATTTCATCACTGTGAAAAAAAACAAACTACTGCCCTTTAGTAAAACATGGAGAAAAAAAAATTAAAAAATTATAATAAAAAAACAAAACAACAAATATTCATATTACAATGTACTTAAGCAACTCCTTCTTTTTAAACATATATTTACCACTGTGTCATCTGCAGTGTCTGAAGTGTTTGAGTTTTTCTTCCTTTCTTCTCTTTTATGATGTCTAGTTCTTTATTGAATCAACAAGGAAATGAGAGATGAACCAAAAACAGACAGGTATGAGCCTCATCTTTCCTTGGACAAGACTGCATGTGAAGAGATGAAAAGAGAATAATTCTATGTCCTCTTTATTTCTTGTGCTATTGTACAGGGATCCTACTCAGAGTCAAGTACCACCATTAGACATTAGTTAGACCATTAGACATTCCTTCCTTTGGGATACTTAGCCCCCCATACAAAAGTAAAATTAGGAAGAGTGTTTTAGAATATGTTCCTCCACCCATGGAAGGAGTGAAAATGCAATTTTGGGTTTGTTTTTTTTTTTTTAATATTTTATTTTGCAGCGACTTGGTGTCTAAAGTCCATACAAAAAATTATGGCTGAATCTGACTTCATTACTAGTACAGAGAAGTCAGTGACTTTGAATGATGATATGTGACATGATAAGAAATAAGGAAGAATACCAGCTATGTCTGAAGAGACTTTAACCATGGTAAGTACACTGAAGTTGTGTTTTCCAAGCCAGAACTGACAAAGCCTTTGCTAAGAATGTTATTGACTTGTGCACATCTAGAACATGATGAAGTAAAAAGAATTAATAAATTGGGAGACAACTAGACTGTCCAATGTCTCCAACAGTCAGAAAATTGAAAAGTAACAGAAAACACAAAGACCTCAGTGACATGGACAATCATGTGCCTGTCAGTAGTCACAGTGACGTGATATATATGAAGTGACTGAGAAGGGAGGATCAAGAATCCCTTTTTTCAGTTTAAGGTACTCACAAAGCATGCAGAAGAAATGAGTAAATGAAAAATGAACATGTTTAAAAAAAATATAAACCAAAGCTTCCAGAAATCTGAAGGTTCTATCTCTGCTATGGAAAATTTTACTCCCCTCCCTCTGGAGCTCTGGTTACCTCCTACAAGAAGACTTTTTGTAGTCTTCTGCTGTGATGATGCAGATTCTCACCACTACCTACTGAGCATGCTATTTACAAGTGCCATGTACCAAGTGAAAATTACAGCCTAGCCATGATCTAGAATAAGATTACACTCACATGCAAAATCCCAAGCTTTTGAAACATCAGGAGTGAAGCTGCATATACGTATATATTAAAAAAAATCCCAAGCCATTTTAACCATCTAATTTAAATGAACAAATTAAAAAATATACAGATAGGTGTGTAGAGGAACTTAATATTCTTTTACAGCTTCTTAATTTCAGTCAAAGTAATTTCATGCCTGCCCCCCCATCAGAAGATAGAAAATTCTCTCTTTGTATAAAATATATAGCCTATTTTATAGTTCTTATTCTTTCAACATTTTGTTGACTAAAATCAAAGAAATGGAAAGCAAAGTGGTTCTTTGATGCTTTGTTTGTTTACTTTAGTTGATAATTACATTAGGCCATATACCATCCAGGTTTTCAGGCTGGTGCTTAAACTAGTAATTGTCTCTAAACCATCAGCATCAGTTTTAACATACAGCTATGCCTGCAGTTTGAGTAACTAGCCAATTTGATGACTGAGGAGTGATGAACATCTGCTTTTACACATCTTTGAGCCCACTGTCTCTTCAGTGGATCTCATAATCAAGGTACAAAAAAAAGCAGAATTGAAATCTAGTTTCATACTCAAAATACATGGTGAGTTTGAGGGGGAATAGGGTAGAAAGCTATGAATTTTGTGTGACAGAGAGCCACGTATGTTACATGACTGTGGTGAAATTATGATGTATTCTAATATGATAATGTGAGACAACTGTAAGTTACACCCTTTCAGCCAAGTCTTATAAAAATACTTGTTTATTAAGGCCATTATTAAGACAGAAAAATGTTTGTATTAGCAGTGTGCTAGTGATGGTTAAGATTTTCTTTAATCTTAGTAAAGTAAGTAAGATGGGAATAAATCCGGTCCTGATCCGAATTACCTCCACTCTAAGGCAGTGGGTATCTGTTGTCACTAATCTGCAGAGTCCTTTATTTGAATGGATTTAAATGGTGGTGGAGCCTAGTACTTTATTTTCATAGCACTGACTAATACTCTCTCAACATTTCTGTCCATAACTTTTTTATTTTCAAATCTTTGCCAGTTTCAGTTGTGATTTTTATTTCCCTGCACCCTGAGACTGATACAGTAATGAAAAGAAAATTTTCAGATTGCAGAAAAGACAAGGGTGCATTATATGCCACAGGTAATATGGCAAGGAAATCATCTAACAAATAACAAACCAAGACAGAAGCCAGATTTTCCTTACAGATTTGTTACGTCCATAAGTAAAAATAAAACACAGTTCAGAAGTTCACAAAAATATAATGGTCAATGCAGTTTTTCTGAAGGAAAAGGAATAACTCCTTTTTTTAAAACTCAATTTCATACACTGTATCACAAGTAGATTAATAACTTATGTGATAAACAAATGCACTTTTTTTCCTTCATTTTCTTGAATGACAGCTTAGTTCATATTTTTCCCTTTTCTAGATAGTTTTTGTTCTTAACCTGAAGTCAAAAGCTCATATCTCTCTCTTAGAGTCATTTCAATGTTGAGATAACATTGTAATATATAATATTACATAATTATTTTAGTATTTCTTAGAATTTTCTCTGACCAGGACTTTCTACACAGCTTGCTTATTAAGGGAAAACTCCAAATTTTCTTCTCGTCTTTAAAGGCTAATCACTTTCAAAACCAGCAAGTTTTATGGTCTCTACATAACAGTAGATTCACATCCTTTCCACATTGAGGCACAGAATACATGTCAGTGTTTGAATCAGCACATATTATACCCCAAAGAACTGGGTTTAATTAGCTCACTGAAGTAACCTAAGAAATATTGGAAACACTTATTAGTTCCCTCTCAAAATCCTAAGCAATTTTTCAAGTTTAACTTATGTTTGATCTGAAGAATAGCTGAAGGTTTGTGGGTCTTTTCTTGTCAGGACTGAATATGTTACATATATATTCTAAAAAATCGTGCTGAAAAACAAGTTCATGTGTCAATCAAATGGAAAGTTTTGTTTTAAACTTACTGTAATGAGCAAGAAAAGTCAGAAATGTCTTCAGCTTTCTGAAATACTCATGGCAGTTATACAACAGTGACCTAACTTAAAAACATATACCAAAAGTTGCACTAATGCTGTAGTGGGTTTTTTATACTACGTTGACAACTGTTGCATAAGTCTACAAAACCTTTGTAGTGCTACAGAACACAGGGGAATCAGTCCACTTAGAAAAAGGTTTCTGATCACAGTGGAGTGGAATAAATGTATGTGAAAAAATCTATGTAATTCTTAGTCACCACAATTATTTGTCTGCTTGGAAGAGAGATTAAATGATTTCTTTGACCTTTCCACTAATGTTATTTTTCTAAGCATAAACACAAAAATACTGGTAGAATCCTTACCCAGACTTTTTTTTTAATTAACTTCATTTCAAAGTAGACTGAGAACTTTAGATTATATTGTTGAAAGAAGGCTCTGATCTAGAGAGACAGATTAGCCATTGTCTGATTCATTAGCAGCAGTATTTTCATTCTAATATCCTGCCTCCAGTGTAGTAGTAAATCTTGTGAGATTAACTTTTAAATGCTCAGTAATAAGAAATCATCAATCTTCAGTAACAATCTGAAGCTCACATGTTTAGTAATGACTTTTGCCATTTTAGTATTAATGTTACGTATGTTTTCAAAGATAAAGAAAGTATCTGTTGCCTTAACAGATTTAGCATAACTTTGCCAATCTACAGTGATACAGCCTACTTGATTTTACACGCATTCATGTTGAAAACAGTGTGCTGTGGCAGGAGCTGACTAATCATTAAGCTCAGGATTTAATGTAGCAATAGTATATGGAAGCTTTCTCTAAAGATGCAATGTTAAAGCCAGAGAATCAATTCAAATTCAAACACCACTCTGCTTGCTGTTTCAGGTTCCTGCTGTCTTAGTGTGTCCAACAGAGTTTGCGAGCAACTGTCTTCACGCCCAATGATCCACGTTGAAGCTGCTTGGCCTTGAACCAAATGTCCAGGAGAAATGGAATAGTTTGCTACAAATATGGAGAGCTGGTGATATTATTCCAGGGATCCCTTGAAACAAGGCGTGTGATTAGATCAGTTTGTTGTTGATATATTTTCTGTAGCTTTAGTAGAAGTTCCTGTCTTTTAGTTTGTCATACCAAAAGTTTATGAGCTTTGTGCTAGAGAAGTCTGTGCACAATCATATCTTCTTTGTTGCATCAAGTGATTTTTCTGTTGGTCATGAACTCCACATTCTCTGAGGTTGCTGACAGTCATTCATAAGAAAAGTAATTAGATTTCATTTCAGCAAAGGATTTCCACAGTTCTGCACAGGAACCTTTTAACTCATGCAGAAGACCAATCTCTTGTGTATGATACAACAGTGATAACATCAAAATCATGGACCTCAGATTCTGGCTACTGCCCTTTACATTCCTATTTCTCCTCAGAAGTAAATACTGTAGTCACTTTTGAGAAAAATTTACACCCCTATCTTCTTAACATTTCCTAAATGCCAATAAAAGACAAAATTGGGGTATGGAAAAGAGAATGTAGATATGCTGAACTTACTTCTTCTCCATACGGGAACATACCCTGTAAGATATGTCAACCTCACTATTGTATCTGCTGATACCTGTACAATTACTATGAAAAGAATTTTACTTTTTTAAAAAGACGTAAGTGCTACAAATGTTTATGCACAGACATCTTTCCCATTTTTTGCTTTTTACTCTTTTTTTTTTTAATGATTCAGTTGATGTTACTCTAAAATGTGATTTAAAGGAAGATTTATGGTTTTAAACTATTGTGGTGTGTTGACTTTGGCTGGCTGCCAGATACCCATCCAGCTGCTCTCTTATTACCCTCCATTCTCTCCCAGACAGGATTAAAAACTTGTGGGTTTACTTGCTTGTTATGATCAGAGGCAAAACAGTCTTGATTTGGGGAAAATTAATTCAATGTATTGCAAATTTAAAATAGAGTAGGATAATAAGAAACAAAGGCAAAACTGAAAACATTTTTCCCCAACCTCTCCCTTCTTCCAAATGTCAGCTTCGTTCCTGATTCTTCCACAGTCTTCCTTCCAAGGTATCTTAGGGTGAGGAGCCATGGCTTGTGGTCAGTTCATAACACTCCTGCTGCACTGCTCTTTCTTCCTCACAATTTTCCCTTGACTGAGCGTGGGATACAATCCTTCACACACTGTTCTATTGGCAGTCCTTTCCATGGGTTGTGCTTTTTCAAGGACTGCTCCAGTGTAGATCCCCTCCACAGATTACAGTTTATCAGGAATAGACTGAGCAGTGTGGGTCACCTGCAGGCCACAGATCCTGCCAGGAGCGTGCTCCAGTGTGGGTTCTCCATGGGATCGTCTTCCTTCAGGACACAGCCACTTCTTCCATCAGAGGTTCTCCAGAGGCTGCAGAGTGGATAATTGCTCCATTGGTGTCCTCCATGGGCTGCAGCAGAACAACTTGCTTCTCCAGAATCTGCAGAGGCTGCAGGGGATTCTTCACTCTGGCATATTGAGCACATCCTCCTGCTTCTTCTTCTTCTTCTTCTTCTTCACTGACCTGGATGTCTGCATAGTCATTTCCCTACAATTTTTCCTTCTCTGTCACAGCTGCTGCCTGGTGTATTTTACCCTTTTAAAAGTATGCTGCCAGAGAGGTTCCTCCAGTTGCTGAGAGCCTCAGCAGTGCCCTGCTGTGGGCTTGTTTTGGAGCTGGAAGGAGCAGGCTCTGTCCAGCCCTTGGTGTCTTCTCACAGGGGTCTGTGAGACATCTGCAGCTCTCCCTCGGTACAAACTCTTGCCATGAAAAACTGACATGTGTATTTTTGGTTTTCACAGAAATTTCAAAGTAATATAACAAAGCAAAGCAATAAATTGCAAAATAATAATTTCATTTACATATGGAAAATGCACCCTCAACTGGTCTTTTTTTTTTTCTTTATTGTCTTAAGCCTCTTTGTTTTCTACAACCTCCAAATAACCTTCATGAACATCTTTACAATTTACTCAGTTTCAACAGAAATTTCAAATACTCTTTGGTTTTCATAACAATTCTGTTAAATGAAGATTTTAGTTTGAAATCAGGCTTATCCTTTAGAAATATTGATATTCAAAGTATTTTAGTGCCACTTTGCTTGATGATGGTTTAAAAGTGTATTGCTGCTTATAACATTGATTATTTATACTCCCTTAAAACTGATTTTTTGTACTCTCTTATCAAAGGCATATTAAGGAACAAGTAATTTCCTATAACAACCAATTGATATCTACAAGAGTTTAGTGATAAATTAATTTTCAAAATTATGCTTTGATTCCTGTTCACTATTATAAAAATGAAGCTCCGTATCAACACTGGCAAAATAGAAATTATTTGCTGAAATTTTGGGCAGAATTTTATGCCTTCTGAAATATAAACCAGCAAAAAAAGTATCATGCTGACATTTTTCAGTCAGTTAAAAAATTTGCTTCCTAAGCCAAAGGGAATTTTAAAGAAAATAGAACTGAAAAATCAAGAATTCAAAAAGTTATGTTTTTCATATTTTCAGCTTTTATATGTAAGTTCTTTTAAGGGAACTATTTTATGTGCTGCAATCTGTAGAATGTGGAGCTGTTCCTCAGTTAAGTTCATAACAAATTTTGCATGTGACTCATCCTCTAAATTCCAAAAATAAATCTTCCTTTTTCCTGCAATTTTGCATAATTGGTCTCTGATAAGAGCAAAAGAATTATGCAACTATTTGATATGCGTTAATGCAGCTGTTTGAGACATATGTGGTTTCAAACAGTTACTCATATTTCACTTTTTGAAAGTAGCACATCTTTCACATGACATCTTTTTAAAAGAAGGCTGAGCCTGGAAGCTCAGTACTTGCTGTATTTAAAAGAACTTATTTGAAACTGGTTGATATGCTGTGTGTTGAAAAAGGCAGAAATATTTTATTACATGAGTTTTGGACCAAGCCATATCTAAATAAGGTTGTACTGAATTATGTCTGACTCTCAACTATAAAGTGTGTTCTGTCATCGTTAAAGTTATTGTAAAAATGTAACTGCTACAAGAAACATAGATTTCCATCAGGACAGAAACAGAGAATTCTATCAAAACTGTAAAGGATTCCACAACAAATAAATTCCATTACCAGACCAAAATAAAACTCATCCTTTCTTAAAGTGTTATAATATTACAGTGGGGGAAAACGTTTCAGTTTGAAACTGCATTTTTCTCTTATAGCTTTTCCAATTTAATTTAAATTGTTAAAAAAAAAAAAAGCCATCAAATGTTTTGTTTCCTTGGATCCATTACATGTATTTATTCACTGTTGTGTCATCAAACCAAAAAAATCAATCTTTTGCACAGCTCTAGTTAATATAATGTGCCTGCCCTGACCTTCCAAGAAAGCTTTGCATAAACAGGAAATACAAATTCAATTTATAACCACAATGATGAGACGAAAGAAGGCAATTCTTTAAAATGAACCTAAATAATTTTCCCCTGACCTCTCCCCACACTTCATACAACAAAAAAGAGATAAAAAGCAACTTGTTTGATTGCTTCTTGCTGAACTGAATGTGGATACAAAAGCAATCACTAAAATGCTGGTCCTTCATTTCAACATTTATGTAGTATTTGAATGAAAATAAATCTGACTTTCCAGCATTATATGCATTTGAAGTATTAAAGGGTTTGTGTTATACAAGGCATGCTTTATTAAAGATTCTCAGAAACAGTAGGATTTTTCTTAAAATTTTTGCCTTTCTTGCATAGATTTTATGACTTAGACAGGCAATGCAATATATCAAATAAAACACATGACAACAGATAAACTGCACTGTAGGATTTTTGGGGTTCCAGGTATTTGTGTTTAGAAATTAGGCAATGCCAGACTTAAATAAAACCTTACATGATCATGTACCTCTCATATTTGTCACTGTACACTCTTTAGTCTCCTGATCACATAATAGTGTATAAAATTCCTCTTTCTTTTCATGCACAGGATGAATGGCTCTCATTTAATAGAATTCAAAGATATCCTTTGTTTCTTTTAGCTTTTTGTAGTGTCTCTAGTCATTTAATGGAGTCAGGTGGAACTCAGAAGACAGATTTATTAATTTCTACAGGAACTTTTCTATTCCAATCAGAAAAATATTACTAGAACTCTTCACAAGGATTATTCAATTGAATTTATGCTCAGAGTGCTCAGCTGATATAAGTATTATTTAGTCCATTTTATAGAAACAGCAATGAGTTGCAGGGACATTTTGTAGCCAGAAAAACATATCCCGATGCCGAGCCATTAGAACCCAATTTTCCAGTACAGAGTCCATGTATGTTCAAATTGCAGCTGCTGCACCACGGAGACTTGAATGTATATATATATATGTGGCTATAGAGTTTTCAGAAAATGAGAAATACATGAAATGAAAAATCACTTCATTGCATGATGCTAGTTTTCACTTTTATCACAGCAGAATCTACCAGAAATCAGTTACAATAATGAGCCCAGCTGCAATCTCTAGCTTACATTTTTCTTAGACCATAGATTGCTAAAAAGTAAAAACTCATCCCATTGGAACAGCATCCAAATCTTTGTAAGTTTTCATGCTTCTTGGACTCTTTCCAAATTTGTCCTGATTATGGTCAAAGACAAAATGTGGAATAGCTAATTTTAGCCATTCTTGCCTCTCTTTTGACCAGATAATAAATTATATTTATCAAGTAATTGATTATCTGCTGTTATCTTCACAAGTGTCCTGTATTATAAAGAGGCTGTTTTGCTAATGATTTTTATAATAGTTTTGACTGACAAAGTTAGGATTCAGAAACAGTTTTCTTCTGCTCTTGTAAGGAAAGCAAGCTCTAATAATCATAGAACCACAGAGTCATAAAACACTTGGGGTTGTAAGAGACTTTAAAGATCATCTAGTTCCAACCCCATGTCCCTGCTAAAGCAAAGCCTTTTCACTCTATTCTTTCCAATTACAATGCCTCTGTCTCTTTTATCCACCTTTGCTGATCTGCTTCTTTCTGTGCTTTCTACTTACACATTTCCAGGCCCCAACCAAGATGTTCATCCATGACCAGCACCAGCACAACATCAGCTCCTTTCTCCAGAACTGTCTGTCCCTCATTCAACACTTCCCCCGCTTTCCATGTTCACAGTTTCTCCTTTACAGTTTTTTGTAGACTCAGTACTTCTCTTCCCTTGTGCCTAATTGCTTTGTTTCTGCAGATTACTCTGTTACTCCAGTTGTTGTCTCTTGCCAATGCCTGTTTCCATTTACCCCAGTGTCTGTAAGGCAGCTTTTTGAGACATATGGGATTTCAGAAAGTAATTCATATTTCACTTATGCTCTTGAGAGTGTCATTTTGCTATTTCTATGCAGGTTCCTCAGACAGTCAGGAAATAACCAGTACTGTTCAGCATTGAGCCTGGTGCCTTTTCTAGCATCAATCTAAGCTTAGCATAAAAAAGGAACTCTGGAAACTGCTAAGATTCCTATATCAAATTTACATGAACTATGTTTTTATTTTTAATCATATAGCTCATAGACAACTTCCAACTGATTTCACTGTGACAGGAAAAACACATAATGTAATAGATTGGCAATTTTCAAGTTCAAAGCATTAAATTTTCTTTTTTTTTTCCTAAGTGTTGGCCAGTCAACCGTTTTTTACTGATATAATTTTCTTGGAAAGGACTAAACCAACCCTGGCTAGTAAAATCCAAAGACACTTAGCGCAAGAAATTTCAATCTGACTGCTTAGCTTGGCAATGTTTTAAGTGCCTGAACACAAAGTCTTGTCATAGGTGGCACTGGATCCTTAATGACTTACAGGTTTACAATGTGTGAAGGAAATAGTCTCTTCATCTCTCATTTATTTTGCTTCTCCTCTTAACTTTTTGCTTAACTGCTTAGAGAAAATGCTGAAGATATATTGAAACATAGGCTAAATTATGAAGGGGTTTTCTTTTCCCCATTTTCAACACAGTTTTATCATACAGACTTGTGGACAGCCCATGCAAAGAAGTTTAGGCTTTACCTACAAAGCAGAATTTGACAAATGTTTCCAAATGCTGGTAGGCTTTTTCTTTTATTCATATTGAGACAAGGAAATCTGATTTCTCCCTTTTTTCCTTCTTCTGCCTTCATGTTAAAAATCCTTGCTACAACTGTTCAAGTTGATAAATACACATAACAGTGGTAAGTAAAAATCTGATGCTTTCTACTTTTCTATAACTTTGTCTAGTTGGTGAATCTAACCTACATTTGTATCTGTAATAGAAGAGATAAGTATCTCTTGTATATAAATACACAATTCTTGAATGCTCAAAAAATTCTTACTATTTACACCCTTGTTTCTGCATCCACAGTTGTCATTCAGAGCCTTTTTATTACCCATAGTACAGTCAGATGCCATATACCAAAAATATTCAGAAGAGGAAAGACTGTGAGCACGGTTGGATATAGATAGTCCCTTATTCCTGCAGCGAAGGAATTTGAACAGTGTCCCCTCTCCCTCTGTAACTCCAACATCTTCACCTCCAGAAAGCTTTATACCTGTTGCTCTTCCAAAGCATCTGGGTAGAAAATTTATTTGAGCATAAAACTGAACATGACAAAATCTAGAACAGTCTAGTAAGAGGCACAAATACTTTGAATAACATCAATTTCTGACCAAAAAAAATTGCAGTTTGATGAAGTCCAAAATAAAATTCTGTTGAACTTACCTACAGTATAATATAAAGAATATATTTCTGTCATCACACACCTATTACAGAAAACAGAAGCTCCTCATGAAATCTTAGCATCTGTGTTTTAGAAGATTCACCTTTTAAATATGCCATGGAAATAGAAATGAAAAGAATTTCTGCAAATTAATAAGAATCCAGAGATCTCCCCAGCAATGAAGGTATCAAATGCTTAAAACTTTCCTTGGGAGCAAAATAGTTGCCTTCACTTCAAGACGAGGAAGTAATGGACAGAGAAAGTTTAAATGCCTTCTGACTATACTTGATTATGTTTAAACAAAACAGTGACAGGCTTGGCAAAATGTTTGTTAAAACTGTAGAAAGGAAGAGGGCTTCTTTAATTCAAATGCTTGATGCAAAGGCAGAATAATAAAATTGTAAATGTTATGAGCTTCTGTTTAGAAAAAGAGAAGCATGGTCTGAATTGAGAAAATATCAGTTTAAAAAGACAACAGCCCATGTTTTAAGATTAAAACATACACAAATAAAATAGAAATCAATATTATGTATAATATAACAATAGTTTAAAAATAAGCTGAAAGAAAGGCACTAATAGCAGAACTACACTGTTGTTATTTTTTAAATAAGAATAGCCTTATTAACAAGTATGTGGATATGTCCATAGTATCCTTAGAACCAAATGAATCCACAGGTGCTATTAAATCCTTTTGGAAACCCAAGATGCTTAAGTTTGATTCGGCCTGGGGTGCCAGTTTTGATGAACTCTCTGTGGAAAGATACATTTTAGAAATATATGCCCTAAACCTAGTGTTTTTACACACATTCTGTGTACCCAAAAAGACTGCTGACAAACTAATTCCAGTGCTCTTACAAGATCCTCTGAAGCCTGAATTAAACAAGCTACATCTTCAAGCAGACTCTGTGTTACACTATGACAGTCATACACGTGTTGTAGAATCTCAAGATAAGTATTCTCACCACGTTCATTATCATACATATGTTTATCTGTTTTAACCATATCTCAAATTTACAATTTTAAGTAATTTCACTGAAAAATGAATTTCAAATACTTCTTCAATATTCTATTTCCCCCTCATTCCCATGTGTACTGTACTCTGAGCAGTCTTTAAAGAGAGTAGTAAATTACTAATTATTCAGAACTGTCCATAAAGCAAAATCTGATTTAAGCGTGGTTAGATTACCATAATTGTTCAAGCTATCAGAGAAATATCAGTTAGAAACTTAACTTTGATTCAAGGAAGTGAAATTTTGCAGTGTCAAAATAAGATGAAGTTTGACAGGTCATTATGTAGTAAAGATAAATATTGAAAATTTTTCTAGAAAATAAAATAACACAATTGACTCAATTGGAATAAAAATGGTAATTAAGGTAATACTACCACTATAAATCAATATCATCAGTGTGTTGATAGCAGAGGTAATTTGCTGGAGTTATTTCACACTTCTGGGTCATACATATGTTTACATCTGTAATGGGAGTGCATAGCATTTATTACTGTATGAACCTAATCATTGAACTCAAATGCTACCCAGATGTCTTCCACTTTCCTGAATACTTGTAAATTGATTTTTTAGATTAAAAAATAAACTTTCTCGATTTTTTGTAGCAGTTTTATAAACAAGTCAGTGATAAAATTACTTTAGTTTGACTTTTGATAGAAAATAAGCAGCCTGTTTCAAGAGTAACAGTAATTAAAAGAAGCAATAGACAAAGAGAAGCAAATACAAGTATCTGCTGGGGTGATGCAGACAAATTCTCTGTAAGTCTTTGGCCAAGTTAGACAGAGATAGCAATGAATGTGGAATTGAAAACAATCTTGACCAGGTAGATAAAGAGAGGCAAGCATCTCTTTCAAATGAAAGTTCTTCATCAGGCAGATGTCAGCTGGAACAGGAAGAGAATCCATCAACTCTGGACCTTAAGATCGAGATTGAGAAAAGCAGTTTCTGTTTGTTCAATTATACTCACCACTGGACTTCTTTTGTACTGCTGGAAATGTTGAAGGCTATATTAACCTTCATAGTATAAGGCTTTGTCTAAGAAGTAGGATGGTCAAAGGACCCACTTGATAATCTGTTTTTTGAAAGAAAGGTTTGAAGAAATCATTCAGGGAGACCTGCGGTCACATTTGGAGGCTGACATAGTCTGAATAACAACTACTGCTTACAGAGAGAGGAAAAGAAAAACATTCAGAATGCAGGGGTTCATTCAACATATATTACTATTGCTAATATAGATGCCAAAAGAAAATATCTGAAATCCCACACTGGAAGGTCAGATTTTTTTCTCCAAAATTCTTCATGTGCATAATAAAGCGGCATCATACGTGCACTGGGGTCTGAATTTCCTGGAAATTATTAGATGTTTTGTCATATCTAGCAATTCAATTTGCTAGGTTGCCTTCTCAGGACCATAGATGAAGCACTGAAGTTATCATACACCCTCTATAAAAGTTTATCTAGGCTGGGGAAAAATTTACCTGTAAGCTTTGAATAACAACAACAAAAAAAAACAAACCAAAAAAAACCACAAACAAACAAACAAACAAACAAACAAAACAAAAAAAAACAAAAAACAACCACAAACAAACAAAAAACCTCACAGTTTAAGTACAGAAAACCAGACTTTTAATCCAATCACTTGCCCTGCTCATCTCTCTGCACTCTGAAATTTCATCCTAGGGGAAACTGTGTAAGCAGTAGTTGGAAAGTCTATCATTCAGTCAGTTGCATATATATAAAGCTGAATTGTATCTAGGATTACTACAAATGAGAGGAAGCTAGAGAGGCAAAATGAGTGTGAAAAAATAACATAACATAACATTTTACACTGAAAATTTTGTGTATGATGCAATTTATCCTAAATGAGTATATACCATATTTTCTAATCTCTCAAGCAAAAATAATTCTAACATTTTTTACCACACTGAACTTTGTTTTTTTTCTATCATGGTACTACACCAAAGGTTGCAAAAAGGTTTTGAAGACATGTAGACACCTTTCTCTTTATTTTAGAAAGAGTTAAGTAATCCATTATTGCATAACACAACTAGAAATGGATCCCAATTTAGAAATGCCTACAAAAATATGTTTTATATATTACCTTCAAGTGTAAACTACTCTCTCACAATCACAGAATTGTTAGAGTTGGAATGACCTCTGGAGATAATCTAGTCCAACTCTCCCTGCTTAGAGAGGGTCACCTAGAGTAGGTGGCTCAGGAATGCATTCAGGCTGGTTTTGAGTGTCTCCAGAGAGGGGAAACTCCAAGACCTCCCTGGGCAGCTGGTTCCAGGGCTCTGCCATCCTCAAAGCAAAGTTCTTCCTCATGTCGAGGTGAAAATTCTTGCGTTTTAGTTTATGGCCATTGCTCTTTGTCCTGTTGCTGGGCAACCCTCAAAAGGATCTGGCACTATCCTCTTGGCAACCACTTTGAGATATTTACATTCATTAATGAGTTCCCCTTTCAGTCCTCTGTTCTCTAGACTCAACAGGCCCAGCTCCCAGAGGTCTCCTCATAACAGAATTCCTCCAGACTCCTGATACTCTCTGCTGCACCCTCAGCACTACTTCCTTGTGCTTCTTACACTGAGAGGCTCAGAACTGGACACAAAGTAAAGACACTTACAGAAAGAGACAAAAATCAACAACTGTGTTTACAAAATTCATTGAAAGCTTTTCTTACATCCAGTAGATGAAGAAAACTCTGTAAGAAAATTCTTCATTTTCATTACTTATACAATTTCCTTTATTAAAAAAATTCTGGCATATTGATATTTAAAATTAAATTTTTGAACAATTCCTTTATTAGTTAAGTTTAACTTTTGAGATTTGTGAGCTCAAAGGAACTGTCATGGTTCTTCCTATATTTGGCAGACAAAATTTGCTTAATGAGTTTTGCTTTATCTGTATGTGAGAGAAAGTTGTCATCATGTTCTCATTAGGTACCTTTATACATGGTAGAGAAAATTCAGAGGATATAAAATTAGTGTAAATGTTTCTTTTCAGGGACAGCTTGCTTAGCAATGCCCATAAATAAAAAATCTAGAACTTAATCTTGGGTAAACAGCATTTGTAGTTTATTTGGAACTGGTGCTTTCAAGTATTGTTTGCGTAATATTAAAGGGAAAAACATATTTTCTTTTTATTTATTTCCTTTTCTCTTTTTTTTAATATAACTCCATAGTTTTAACCATTTTACATTTCAACAATACGTTGCATAATCTCCAGTTCCTTTGCAAGATGAGATGCAAAGAAATTGTTCACTATGTGCACACCATATGTAAGAAAAAAGCTGTGTGGATATGCAGTGGGGGAACTATACAAAATTTTGAATAGGACGTGTACTACAAAGTTTGATGTTACAAAGTCTGAGTAATGAGACTGAGATACACTGAATCAAGGGACTACCAATAGGTAACTTTCTTTATCATCATGTAGTGGGAGAAAACAAATACTGGTTAGCCATAGTGTACTCTGGACAAGAAATAGATTTATCAAAGACATGAGAACGCCTTCCTCCTGTCAGACCTTGATATCAGAGCCCTACGGGGAGCACTCTCTATCTGGTATCAAGAAGTTATGCATTTCTGGCTACCATGAAGTGAGTGGCTCAGCTCATCCAGACTTGGAAACACATTGCAACAATATATAGCAGCAAAGGAAAAGGTATGTCTATTTATGCTCTTCTCCACTCCATCTCATGTTGATCGGCAGGACAGGACAGCCTTGGATGTACATACAGACTGGGGAATGAGAGACTGTGGAAAAGACTGTGGAGAGCAGCACTGTGGAAAAGGATCTGGTGGTCCTGGTCAGAGGCAAGCTGAATATGAGTCCATGATGTGCCTCGGCAGCCAAAAGTGCCAACCATGTCCTGGAAGCATGAGGCACAGCATTGCCAGCTGGGCTAGGGAGGGGATTGTCCCGCTCGGCTCTGCACTGCTGCAGTCTCATCTTGTATATTTTGTGCAGCCTTGGGCACCACAGTATAAGAATGATCCAAGGCTGTTAGAGAGTGTCCAAAGGAGGGCTATGAAGATGGTGAAGGGCCTGGAAGGGGAAGCCATATGAGAACCAGCTGAGGTCACTTGGTCTGTTCAGCCTGGAGGAGGCTGAGGGGAGACCACACTGCAGTTACACCTGCCTTGTGTGGGGAAAACGAGGAGCAGGCACTGATCTCTCCTGTCTGGTGACCAGTGACAGGACCTAAGGGAATGGCCTGAAACTGTGTCAGGGGAGGCTTAGGTTAGATTTTAGGAAAAGATTCTTCACCTAGAGGGGAGTTGAATGCTGGAACAGCCTCCTGAGGAAGGTGGTGACGGCACCAAGCTTGCAAGTGTTCAATGAGCTTTTGGACAATATTCTCAGGCATGTGGTGTGTTTTTTGAGGCTGTCCTGTGCAGGGCCAGAAGTTGGACTCAGGTGATCCTTTTGACTCAGGATTTTCTATGATTATACTCAAAGTGACATTAGTACCAGGAAAGAATGGTACAGCTTTATATTTCTCATACTATTAAATATCGGTAAAAATATACATACATAAGAAATCCATGTCATAATGTATTTAGTATGTTTTATATTTGTATTTTGTTGAGCATGGACAAGCAGGCTAACAGTATAGAACCCTTCGTATTTTTGTATGTATGACACAATCCTGCACCATTTTAATTAACCAATTCTAAAGTATAAATAAAAGATTTATTCTTCCAATTATACACTGTATTTTCTTCCTCTTTGAACATCCATTTCATTTGTTCTTTCATACTTTTCAATATTTCAAATACTCGATTATCAACTTCATGTGGGAACACAATTAGCAATCAGGTCCCAGAGGTTCTTCTTGGTAGACAATTCAGTATTCAAACATCTCCTGTATGTCCTAAATAAAAATAAAGAAATAAATAAATAAATAAATAAATAAATAAACTTTTAAAAGGCCTAAAATATCTGTATATAAATTTTCTTTGCGCCTAAAAGAGGCTAACCTCATCATCTTTTTAAGTTACGCTTTCTGGGGGATATTGTGATGCAAATGGTTTTATCAGATATCAAGGAATGTCCATGTCTCACAGAATTGCAGAAATACTGCCTGTTACAGAATCAGACACAAGGAGAGAAGAAAAAAGTGAGAAAGTCCCAGAGACATCCCAATAATAGCAATCTGCTATGTTAATGCAGATGTATGTAAACACAGATATTTGTTGGCTTCCTGTAGACTGGTTTGTGTAATCTTGCCTGGATCCAGAGCCTTTGGTCCTTTGCACACTGCCTTTGTCACATGAATCAGTCATTGTTACACACACTTTCTCTGAAAGAAAATTTCACACACTAATCCAAGCATAAGTAACATGACAAATTTTATTATGGACAAATGTTACAAGAAAGTATTTTCACAGATTTCAAACCAACAGAGGTGCTGCAATGGACAATTAAGAAAAAAGTAAATATATATTAAGTGGAAAAATAAGATTAATTTTTTTGCATGAAAATAAAGCATTCATAATGGCTTTAACAAACATATTCCCTCTTACAAGGATCAAGTTATATCCTAAACTGCATTTACACAGTCAGCAGAGTCTTGCAAACTTATGATCCATACTATTGAAAGGGGGTTTTTTCTTTCTTTCTTTTTTTCAAATGAGGACTTTAAAAACAGTTATATTTCTGAAAAACGAGAACAGCTCAAAATAAGCGTATTCATAAGCATATGCAAGGATCTCATTAGTCATCTTCCTCAGTAAAATTGTCACTTAATAGGAAAAGCAACACACAGGACATAATCCTGCCTTTTTTATTAGAGACATTCCCTGATAAAATAATCACAGTTTCATTAATTAATATTTTCCATCTGGGGAGAGAGATTAATATTTCTGTAAGTAAAAATTTTCAACATGTATTTCAATCATGTTGACTACTTACATACAACCCTTTCTAGATAAAAAGGTATACTGAAAAGACAGTTTCATTGTAGTCATATCCCGGTTTCTTTGTCTTTTTCTCAGGCACTGAAATGTAAATAAAAACTTATCATTTAAATTACAACTGCTGCCTCCTCCTCCCCCTTATTCCTTTCAATTTTCAGTTTTGACTGAAATGCTCTAAGAGCAGCACTTAAACTAATTGCAATTTTTGCTTTTGCTTCACCCACCCTTTTCACTTCACCATTTTGTGCCTTCACATAAAGGAAGGTGACCACCTTCCTCTGAAGGTGATGCTAATGCAGTTCAATAAACAGCAGAGAGAATAGGGTGACCTGAAATGGTGCAAGCTATATCAGAAAGGCGTTTCATTTTTTTCTGTTATGAAAATGAGATTCTCCTTTAAGTGTGGTTATCGAGGTGCAGAAACATAATGTAAAGTAACATAGACTTAAGCAAGACGACCTCATTCATCATCCTGGGGTCAGCTAAAGATGTCAGAAGCATTCTGGGCACTGGTTAAAGTAAAAAAATCAGGGAAAAAATTCTTCTTCTCTTTGGGATTGACTCTTAAAACTACTGCATACTGCTGAAGGAAGAGCAGAGCCTTTACATTAGCTTTCAGCATTAAGCATTTGCACAGCACCTGTGCAGAGAGCCAGTTGTAGCTTGAAGAAATGTTTAACCAAGTTCAGCAGTATGGACTCTACACATGCTCTGATCTCATAATTGGTAAAGAGGAGGAAAAGTGGACATGACAGCAGGCAGAAAAGGTGATTCACTGGGTTTAGGATAAGAATCATAAATTCTGACTGGTGCACAGCCTCTTGGCCACAGTGCACCTTATGCAAACAATTCAAACAACCAGTATTTTTAGGGGTTTAGTTACTGCTCCAGCTAGCCAAAAATATTCAAATGTGCTTAAGAACTGTGTTTACAAGGAATTGATGAGGGGGCAGACAAGACACCAGCCGCTAACACAGAAATGTGCCTACGGGTTCAGAGCAAACAGTGCCTCTCACAACTGCTCCATGCCTCTGACCATATGGTGCTCATCTGTTCATCTCCCCAGCCATTCATTTGGACTAGGATGTTGAACTGTGCCAAATAAGCTTCCCAGGGAGTTTTCCCACAAAGATACAGGGGAGGAGGGTTGTATTATTTGAGCTGGGCCAATCCAACCTCTCTCCTCCAGGCCTTTATGAATAAAAACAAGACGGAAAACTTGTAAAGATGTTGCATCAGTCACCATCTCCACTGGCCAATCCCTAGCCCAGATAGTTGTCTTCGAAAGTCCCTATAATTTCCTTCTCAAAGCTATTGTTTAATTGCCCAGCCCCCTGAGTGCCCATTTCTGTCAAGAAATTTCAAATTATACAAACTTCCCAGTCTTCTCTATTCTTGGAAAACCTGTTGATCAAAGACAGTCACTTCATGTCTTCCCTTCACTTTATCGAACCGGACAGATTTCTGTAGTTTTGAGTTTGTACTCAGACAAAGATATAATTTCTAACAATAGTTCATTGTCAATTCTTTCTGGAAAGTTTCCAGATATTGTTTTAATTCATTTTGTGGAGTCTCCTGGCTCAGTTTTAAGTCTTGTTTTAATTCCTTTTGGTCCTATATCAATTCCTCTTGGCTATTTTTACATCTATGAGCATCTCCATTATTTATTGCATATTGATTCGACAGCCATATGAACACACAATATGCTTTTCTACTAACGCCAGTTTCAGTGCTTCCTGTCCCAAGAAACTAAGTATTTTTGATCTAATGGATTGTCTTTCTTAGCTGGGAAAATTGATTCTGTTAGTGAAATATGTCTTTGATGAAGTTAATATCAAACTAAGAGTGAAAAGAGTGTTGCTACCTAACCAACAAAGGCAGAAAAAACAAGTATTTCCTCAATCTAAAGATGACATTCCTCTTTCTATCAGTCCAGTATTCAAAGTAAACTCCTTATTTTTGCTGCTTTCCTCCCTCCTAAGCCCCAGATCTGCACTGACAGGGACAGCTTGGGGAAGGAGGGATGCTGGCCCCAGAGCAGCCTGCTGATTCCCCAGCTGCTGGCTCTCCTGGGTCTTTCTTCAGGCACTGGCTGCTGGTTCAGAATCCAGAAAAATGAATTTTAAATGTTCCCGCCTGTGTTGAGACAGACACGCTCTTTGTTTCATGACTTGGGCTTTAATTTTAGGTAAGACCTAGAAAAATGTAATTGCTTTGTTTTTGGGCCTTTGTGCATCACTACCTCACCTTTTTTACATAATTTTATTGTCTGAGGACTAAAAATATGTCTGCAGAAGCAGTACATGGGGTTTTTCTCTTCGCAGATTGCCTTCATACATATCTTACTCAGAAAAGTAAACTTGCTTTTAGAGTTGCCAATGTGCTTATTATTTGAATGGAAATTTACTAGCAGCAAAGTAGGACATCCTGGTTTGTTTCTTATCACATTCAGCTGGAGATATTAGTGAAGAAAATGAATTCCTAATCACCTTAGAGATAAATGATACAGAAATTCTGATATTCTTGTTACAGTGTATGCAGCTTGAATAGTCTTAATATCATAGCTTTATTCAGAAAAGTCTGTTTGCAGTAATAGAAATCAGGAGTAATAAATCTGACAGCCTCACATATCCAAAAAAACCCCCTATTTCTTAATAACAACAAAAGAAAAAAAAAAGGGGGGGGAATGGAAGAAAAAATAATTGGCATCATGATAATCACAAAATGTTCTGATTTTCAGTCAGTTGCAGCTTTGCAAGGAATAATAAAAAAATCATCTTTACAACTCCCAGGTTCAAATAGTGGGGGCTGTGTTTCTTTCAAGCATGAGTGGCACTTAAAACACCTGGAACTGTATAACCTTTGATTCTATTCAGAAACTTTCACCACCCTGACTCCATTGCCTTTCACTGACTTGCAGTTGATAGAAGAAACACATTAAAAATATGAGTACGCTCATAATTATTTTCTATTACCCTACACTATAGTGGTAGATGAACTCCCACAATCAAGGACAGAGTTCTAGGATAAACACATTTAAGGTACATAAGAAAACCACCTCCTTTTGAAATTTTGAATAGAAGCATCTTACATAGCTTTTGTTGAACATTCTTTACAACAAAGAAAATAGTTTTTGATCCAAGAAGTTCTGCAGTTAATCCCATGTCATTTGACTTTAGGTCTTATCAATAAAGAAAGTTTCTTTTTATTCTTTCCGAGGGTATGACAAGGTTAAGACAAGTACCATCTCTCCAGACTTCACTGCTGCACTCCTTTCAGTAACAAAGCCTTCACATCTCTGCTTCTCTCCTTATTTCTACTGTATATGTTGTATCTAGTACCACCTACCAGCAGGCAAACTTGATGAGGGAACCCAAACACAAATAACTGGGACTTCTAGATTTGTCCTGTGTCTTTTGTGCTTCCCTTTCTCCCACAGTGCCCCTGTGCAGCCCTAAGTCTTGCCAACACCCAGCTCTACTGTCCATTGCTCTCCTGTGGGTTTCTTATCAACAGATTGTGCTACAGGAAATACACCTCTGTGGGGATTTTGTCACAACTATGTAAACTTTTCCAATCAAATCCTTTTCTTTCCTATATCTAAAAACAGAATGTCATCTCTTTTTCAGCCTGTCCTAATTACACTTGGTTTCACTTGTGAGTTACAAGATATATTCTCCTCAGATCTAAATGCTGTCAAAAGAAATTAATCTGAATTTAAATTCTTTTATAACATTGTAGCATTTCAAATTTTAGTAATTTGACATCTATCTTATAGTCCTTAAATTCAGTGCATGGGTTACTTTTTGAACATATTTTCATATCTTCCCACTTGAATAGGAATTTATGTATATAATTCTATAATTGTTGTGCTGCAGAGTGGAATATTAACAGCAATGTTTATTATTTGTATTATGTTAGTGTCTGCAAGTAAAATTTGGCTGAAGTCCTCATGGCATTAATCAGCATAAAGACAGTTACATCTTGAGCAGTACCTAAACATCACTCTATAGAAATGTTAATAATTCGTAAGGCCAACTACCAAACTCTTTTTGATATTTTCCCCCTGTATCCATGTATTCCACTATGTAGACAAGAAAAATAGGGGAAAAAGAAGGAATTTTATTTCAGTTTTCATCCATATGCTTGCAAAATAAAGGCCTTAAGACACAGGTCTTAGCAAGGTATGGAGTCTCCAGGGCACATGCAACCTAATTAAGTCTGAGGAGTGAATTCTGATCCTAAAATAGTGTTTTACATTTTTGGTAAGTTTTATTGAAAGATACACTTGTGAAGATGACTTTTCTTTTTCTTTCTTTATTTTTTTTTTATTTTCCATACTGCATATATCTCTTTGGGTGTCATCTGAAAGAAGTTAATTGTGAAATGACCATGATTTTCTTTCTTTCTCCCTGGAAGATCTTACATGTCCTGTTTCTCTCCTCATCATGAAGACTTCATCCCATGTATATCAGAGTATATCTGTGAAGCTGCCATCAGATAACAAGAAACCTCAATTTCTGCTCTGTTTTCTTCAACATGGTTCCAGAAATTGCCCTTTTTCTGACCTATATATGCTTATCTCTTCTTATTTTTTCTTAAATTTCAAGAGATTATTTTTTCTTTTTTTTTCCAATCTTAAGAGGGATGTTGCATCACAAGTCATGAAGTGATTTGGTGAGTTGGAAAAAAAAAAAAGAGCCCAGTGCATAAAATTAATAGTTATTTCTTAAATCTCTGGATTTGGCTTATCACTTGAGAATCATAAACAGAGCCTTTACATTTTTTTCTCTCTCTGAATAGTTATGATGAACATTAGTCATCTTTATTATATGTTATCTGCAGGTGACTCTAAATATGTCCATTTTAAACTCTTATATAATTTAGTTTCACAATTTTTGGGAAATAATTCTTGTTTGATTCACAAATACAGAAAGGAGGCTGTTGTCAGATAATCTTCATGTGAAGAACTGAAAAAAAATCTTATATGACAGGTCTTCATATGCAATGCATTCACAAGAAAATCATGTTTGTCCACCAGCCCCCATACCCTTAGTGTCAGCCTCCAGGCTCAACCTTACAGAATTGTCATCCACCCTCTCTGAAATATGATGTACAGTGAGCAAAAGTTCAATAAACTTTCAGATGTGAAAGGGAATTTGAAGAAGTTGGGCCACAAATAGAAGTATCAGAAGGTAGAAGATATATTACTACATGTCACCAGCCTTACAAGTGAATGTATAGCAAGAAATTTATGACAACAACTTTGGAAGAAAGAATTTGTAGCCCCAACTGGAAATACATCATTCAACAATATGAAGAAATCAGAAAAATAAGAATCACAAAGATGGAGTCAGCAGAATCCAATTTATATCTAGCAGGCATCCTGAAAGGTAGGGGTCCCAAAACCTACTTTCAGCAAAAGAAAATGACTACTGTGGCTTTTGCTAACAAGAGCTTTCCCACAGTTGCTTGCCATGTATTTTTCCATACCAGCAAATGAAAAGTTAGTTTGAAAACTCATGTGGTAATAGTGTATATAGCTATTAAAATGGTGACAGCATCAATATTTCACATTTGCTCTTGCTTCAGGGAAATTGAGGGAGACACAAGAACAGAACCACACCACTCAGGGGGAGAATATTTCCAGCCCATTCACGCAGCTGTGCCCAGTGGTGATTGCAATTGCTGTCCTGCAGATCCTAACCCGAAATAAGACCACATAAATTCAGACCACAGTTCCTCAGGGAACAAGGTCCCTGGTACTCCACACCTGCTCAGAGAGGGGACTCTTGCTCCAGCCAGTACCACTGCTCCAGATCAGGTCCCATGTGGTGGCCTGGCCCCAATGGCTCCATTCTTGGCCTAACGTTTTATATACTGTTGGAGACTCACCCATGTTCTCCACCTTTCCTGGTTTAATACAGAGTGATATTCACTCATTTATACTTTTGTTATATAAAGTTGAAAGTTAACAAAAGTAATATAACAAAATTAATATATTTGTTTTGGTCTTCATAAACCCACTTGGTAAAATCTGGGCAGATGTAGTCAACACCTCAAATATTTGGGCTGTATTTTCAGTTATGATTCAACCTCTGGCAATGTTGTGTTACACAGGGAGCTTCATTCAGAGATTTCTAGGTTCTTTTGCGTTAATGCCAATATAGCTGTGAAGAAAATAAGGGGATTATCCTGTAAAAATTTTATTTGCAATTAATTTATTTTGTTTGGATTTCTGTGTGTGCATGTGCATGCATGTGTGGGTGTATTTTACTGGTTCCAGTTACATGACACAAAGGCTTTCTTATGGATTTCAATTCCAATGTAAAATTTTGGTAGTTATGACCTTTTCACTTCTTCAGTGTGTACTCCTTTATATTGATGCGGCTCTGTAATTCCTAATAAGTGTAAGCAAGCTGTTTAAAAGCTTTAACAAAGTGGCATATGAGTGATTCTAATTAATTCCAACAAACTCAACCAGGTAATTTGATGATATAAGTACACAAAATGCATATATTTATATTTTACACAATAAATAAACCCATTGTATATCACAAATCTTCTTGTGAGTTAATGATAGAAGTGAGAAATAGATTTCCCTCTTCATGAGGCCATTATTGTTTCAGTGGAACTGCTCTCATGAGAAAGGAGAGGTAGTTGAAGCCCTCACAGCGATGTAGCCATGTTACAACTCTAGGTCTGATTCCTCATATAAATTTAAGTTTCACTAAAATCATGGGAAGTATGTCAATTTATATGTGATGTTGAATTTTTCTCCTGCTCATATTGTGAGATTATCTTTAAGTAATTTGTATTTCACTTTTCATGCAAGCTTATACTAGGTCAAGTTCAGAATAAACTCTCTGAAATTCTCCCTGAAGGTGCAGAATTATTGCCTACAGCAAATGACAAACAGATATTTTTATAAGATACATTTTATCTGAGTTAGTAGTAAGTACAGGTATATAAATTAATCTGATTTGATTTCAAATCCATACAAGTTTCTTAGTTTCAAAGAGTTAACTGAAGCACAGAAGTTATCAGTCTCATATTCACTTAACTATTCATGAGGAAAAGTACAAAAAGAGTAGAGCAACGAAAAACAGAGAATATACAAAACATATAATTAAATTGACAAGGAAATAGTGAGGAAGAGATCAAAACTAAAATTGTTTTCTACATTTGAAATTTGTTTTGATTTTTTAACATTTTGTTCTTTTCAGAATCACATGAGAACAAAACATTATCTATGTTAATACTTCTTTTTGCTGCTGTGATGTTAAAGATGTTCTTAATAGACTTTTGAAGGTTTTATTGATGAAAATGGTTTTCTGCAGCATGGTGGTAGATAGAGTGATAACAGCTGATTTCTTCTTGGGCCATAGGTAGTGTGGAGGAGAAAGGAAAGTTCTCATTTATAACTCTGCTCATCCATTTTCAATATCCTTGTTAAAAGTCTGTATTGGGATCCAAAAATTCAAACTAATTTTGAAATATTGATGAATACTCCCATGTGGGTTTTTTTCTAATTCCAGAGAAAATGTAAACATTCATTCTACTAGTAATTATGATTTAAAAGATTGAATAAAATGAAAAATTAAATGCTCTTTATGTTATGACAAGCATTTCATTCTGCTCAGACAACTGCTTCAAATTGCATTCTCAGATGGTACTCAAATACTACTCCAGTACTGCATTTTCAGCCTTCCATTACTTTATTAGGATTTACTCCTCCAAGTTTCCCAGAATTTTTCATTACTCTGGCTTCTGAAAGTCAAGTTTACATTCTTGCATGTCTCAGGCCCCTCAGCACTAGCATCCTTGCAAACAAAACCCTCCCAGCTCTTCTGCTTTTCCTTCTGGCTATCTGACGTAACCTGATGTCTTTGGCTGCTTCATGCTTTCCTTTTTATGTTTTGGATATTCTGTTATAAACCTTGACTCTCTATATATTCTTGGTTTAAAGATCTGGTTTAGCTTGCAAACATGAATATTTTTTGTGTTTAACATAATCATTGATAACAATAGTCTATTATCTTTTCTTAAATCAGCTATTCTCATTTTAGTCATAAAGCAATAGCTCCTGGTAACTGAACAAATAAAGGTCTAATATTTCAAAAAACAATTCCACCAGACTTTTCCTTAGCCAGAGAAGAAGCCTGCATCCAGGAGTACATGAATTTGGAGGGAGGAAAAAACTAAAGCATTTACCTGTTATATATTCCTTTAATGAAATTATGAGGCCTTATGTTTCCTTCCAGGAAGAAAAGAAGTCAGGTTAGAAATCTGCCATATACACACTGCCACTGTATAATTTGGCTTCTGAAGGATTTATCACAGAGTAATCCTTACAGGTATAGAGACAGGATGTTAGACTGTATTCACTCAGTGTAGTTACTACATTCAGCATCAAACTGCTGTATCTGAAGTAAAGAAAGAATCTAAGTCTTCCACATTCTTAATCGCTGGGATAATAAATGCCATTTCATACCTTGACAGTTTGATGAGGTTAGCCTTGAGGATTTTGTTTGTTGGTTTCGTTGCCTTCACAGCTGAAACATTCATTACTGTGTTTGGAAGATCAAAACTATATTTTTTAACAAATACACCATTCATTAAAAAGAAAAGAAAAAAGAATGTTCAAATCTGGCTTCAACTTTTTCATTACATTTGGACTCTCAGAAGCCTTGAATTTCATCACTCTTGATTACCCAAAATGTATTGTCTTTTTAAAAGTATTTGAGATCCACCCAAAGAAGGAATAAGTGACATGAGTACAAAAGAAAAAAAAAAGGAAAAGAAAGGGAAAAACCCTACCAGATGAAAACAATCTATCTTCCTTTGCTTTTTTTCCCAGTGTCCGCTGATGTTTCCCACTATTTGTTCATATTGCAAGGAGTAAACCAATACACAATAAGAAAACAAAGAATCAAAATTAAATACTCTATTACCATAACACAAATTCAGTAAGTTGAAAGAACAGCAAAATATTGATCTCTCAGAACAGCCATTTTAGCTTCAGCAATGTAAATATCTCCCACTTTTGATTAAAACAAAAGTTAAATTTCTTTAGTAAAATAAGATTTTGGAGCATGATGTGATGGGTGTGGGAAACTAGGCACTTCAATGAGGCTGATAAGTTGTGCACTTCAATGAGGCTAATAAGGGAATTTATGTGTATTTAAAAACTTAGAGTTCAAATGTTTTATTGACACATGTGATGTCTTTACAAAAGAAGATATGTGAAAATGCATTTAATTATAGTACACAGTAATCGTAGAGGTGGATAAAATTAGATAAACATCAAATTTATTTTTATAATAAATTTAGGAAAAAAGTTTTAGAATAAGAGAGAGCATAATAAGAGTACTTTCTTCAGCTATGTACTTGCAAAATATTTAATTCTCAAGGTTAAAGATAGCCTTATTTTCAGTGACAAAGTATAACAGTGAGATTTCAGTAAATTATTTTCAAGCTGCTTCTAATGTAACTATCAAATTATATAAAAAATTGTGCCCATTGTCTTGCAGGCTTTCCAAAGAGGCACATACAACATATGCAGGAAAAAAAAGAGAGGGCTTTGTTTTAGACTTACTACATATTATTACTGTGTGAGATTTTGTACTGAAACAGACACATACTAGATTTCTCCAATTCACTATGCATGTGTTAAGCTAAATAATCATAATGTTATACACTCTAAAATCCTTATTTTTTCCTTCCACAGTAGGACAGAATTTTCAAGATAAATAAGTATTGTACACCTGGATCTTGCATTTATGTTTGATAATTCAGTTATATAATTTGATAGTTATGCAATAAATATTGATGAGACAATTCTATCACAATTAAGAATATGGACAAAATTACATCACTGCAACATTTTTGGGGAATAAGAGCATTACATACTGATTTAAAAATAAGGTTTATTGCTTAGTTTTCTCATAAGAGAAACCACCATATTTCTACTGACGTGACAGTAAATCTAGATGTTGAGGCAGCCACAGAAATCAGCAAAGGGGTAGAGCTTCATTCCGGGAGTGGTAATGTGCCAAGGTTTCAAAGAGAAAAATGTGGCAGCAGTCGAGATGGGCTTTTCTTTCAGTCTTGAAGATAAATCAGGAAACCAGTAGAGCTCCTAAGAAACTAAAATAAATGCTAGAGTTCCATTTGTAACAATTATCTTTGTTTCAAAGAAAATCTTGGAAGCTGTCACTCACTTTACTCCTGCTATGTTCTGATGGGCAAACGTAAATGCATACATAGAAAATAATGACCTTTTTTAAATTAATTTGAATTAGTTGTGCAGAAGATATTTCATTTCAATGGGTAGTTTTTTACTTGTTTTTAATGTATGTTTAGATAATGGAACTCACACAGCAGAACATTTTCTAAAGGCATTAATGAATTTTGAGTAACATCCAGAGTGAGAGTCAGTGGAAATACCAGAGTGACAAGAAATAATTGAATCTCTTTAGAGATGTGAAGCCATGTGCAGAGCACATCTAAAGCACCCACCTATACATATAACACGATTCCATAAGAAAAAAAAGAATACTAACCCTCTTGTGTTGTTAGAGACCAGATTAAACCTTATTCTCTCTGTAAAACATAGCCTCTATGTCAAAAAAAAAAAAAATCAATAAACTGAATGAAAATGAAGCCTCTATCACAAGGCAGACTCACGTCTTTGGCTAAACAATAGCTGGAAGGAATTTAACATGAGATCTGATCACAAAACCTTCCATTAATAGTCACTTCCTAGCTATGTATGTTTAACAGAGGGGGGGAAAGAATGGGCTAACAAATAAATCCATGGAAGAACTAGTAGTTTTGAACAAGAGATAGTAATGTTTGCTCAGTGTTAAAGGCAAATTTCACAAACCAAGACTCCTGAAAGTTAAACTATATAGAAGAAGTCTGGCAACAGCTGGCCTGTATCCACATCTGGTATTAGTTAATGTTCTTATTCTAATTTACACAAGCTGAAACTGGCTGACATTAAATTCACTTATGAGCTGGCTCTAAGGTTGGCCTAACCTTTTGATTTCTGAATGTTCAAGTCAAAGGCTTGACTGGATACTGCAAAACTACCTGTTCAGCCAGGAATATTCCTATTCAGATCCTGGGACTTCAGAGTCTGTTTGGAAATATTGTCTCTATTCTGAAACGCAGAAATCTCAGAAGATTGATATTTTTTTGGACAAGGACTATATATATAGTTTATGACCACCTTTTTAATATTTTACTTTTATGCCCAATACTCCAGAGGAATCTGCCATGGGTAAGTTTTCTCTAGTGTCTTACAGATGTTGTCATTATCTACCTTTAAATATTTTTTAATCTAATCCTCAAAGTGTGTTTTTGATGCAGAAGGCAGAAAACATATTGTGTCCATCTTTTTAAAAAATCATTATTCTGATTGTCTTTAGCACAAATTAGAAATCTCACTCTGAAGTCTACCAATAAAACTTTTTAAAATATATATAGCAACAGCTTTATTCATTAATTTTCTTCCTACATCCCTGGGGTTGTAGGTAGATTCATTAACTGATCCAATCAAAATCAACTGCACATCCAAAGCACAAGACAATGTACAATAAGAGCGAGAAAGTAAAGAAATATTGAAATATGCATATATTTTCCTCAAACAATATATTTGTAGTAGATATACTTACAAACTATGATTTACCTGAGCATTTTTAGTTATTTGGTTTATTATTTACAGGAGAGAAAAGCCAGATTAAGGGATGTATTTGAAGCATCTTGTCAGTGAAAACTTCAAGCCTGTGGATAAGAATGAAAAACTTGTTATTTTCTGTTGAGTTATCACTAATGAAACACGAGAGTTGCAGCACACAATAATGAATGTCAGAATCAGAGGAGTGAGAGAAGCAGATTTCTGAAATATTAAAACTTTTTATTGTGTATGTATGAAGAAAGTGATTTATTAAACAAGTCGCTGAAGAACAAAAGAAAAAAAAAGCCCATTCTCTTGAAATGCGTTTTCCCTAGCCTCCCTAAGAGCATATTTATAAACCTGTATGATAAATAGAAAAGGTAAGCAAAGAATAACATTAAAATGTGCACTTATTTAAAAAAAGAAAAGAAGTGCAAAAAATCTGGCCAGCTGGTAAAAATGTAGAATTAATGTGCCTTTGTGTATCAGATTTGCAAGAATGCAAATATTGCAGGTTTTGGTCAGCTGGTTTGAAGATTAATTTCAAACAAGTAACTATTTTCCTTAAGGAAATGGACTGATAATAGGTCATAAGCATGCAAACAGGGCTGACTCTGCCATACAAGCAGAATCGGTTGCCAACTAGAGCAGCAAAATATTGAGGGCAGCAAAATTAATTGTGAACATAGTTTGTGGGTCTGCAGATCTTTTTTGTCTTTGTCTTAAACTGCAAGTCTTTTAGATTGCATGTAATTGTATAGTTAAATCAGTAGATCAAGTGAATTTTATTTAAGTATTATTTAAGTAATGTTTTAAAACTACAGTTATATATAAAAATGTTAGTATTATTATAAAATAAAATAACAGCTATGTAATTTTGTTTTAAAATACATCCTTACCTATCATATCACAGTTTTTTTTCACAATCCCCTAAATTTTTGCCTAAGAGGAGTGTTAAATACAAGACTTCCCCCGAAAAAAAGCCCAACAAATAAACACAACAAAAACCCAACAGCAAAATTGATCATTTGATAATTTCATCTTTTATTGCCTGTCTGCAGACATCCAAAAGGACTCAAGCTATCCAAGCTTTGACTGGCAATATCTTGTTTTGATCCAAGTCCATCAGTCTATATCTGCCATTTATCACTTAGTATTATACAATTTTAATTTTAATTATCCTGAATAATTTGGTGTCATCAACAAAATTTCTTGTCCCTGACTTTTCACCCTTTTTACTTGAACATTAACCTGATCTGATATGCACACTAATAACTCATTGTGGGTCTGAGCAGTGTAAACCCTAATTTAGGTGATGGGTTTTGAGTAGTAACCTCAGTGTAAGAAATATTGCATTGGTACAGTTCAGACCATCAGAAAGGAGCATAAAAGGGAAAGTGATATAAAAAGATACAATATTGTATGAGTTAAGGTATCCAGGAAAATAGAATCCAGGTTTCTGCTGTCTAAAGTGCAGATGGACTAGAACCTAAATTAGCCATAGAAATATCACCATTTCATTGTAGCTGCAGTATTTCATTTACACTGCTGCCATGAGTTGTTGACAAAATGCCAGCAGTAATCTCATGTTTCCAAGCTTCATTATTCTCTTCTAACTTGCTCTTTTTTCTGTCTATTACCTTGAATTTTTCAGCTTTTGTAATGGAAAGATGCACTTTGATATATCAACTCAGCTGCTAATTCCTAGTTTTCTTGGTGGACAATGTTGGAATTCCATGTGGACTAAGCCCAGCCACACAGTTGATGTAAAAGAAAAAAAAAAAAAAGAAAGAAAAAAAATTCAAATAAATTTACTAGACTTAAAATTACCATATTACAAATTATAACACCACTAGTCTCTTCTATTTCCTTGTGTTGTCTGACTTTCATAAGATGACATGTATTTGTACCTTTGCAAAATGTCCTGAAAATCATAGAAATTTCATCATTTTTACAAAACAATCTTCCTGAACGTGGGTTGCTTCCTCCTTTGTTGTTGTTGCACAGATTTCAAAGACAGGTTCAACCACTAGGGAATTTTATAAAATTTGCAAACATAAACAGTGACTACTGAGAATGTGGTCAGATCAGGTTGTAAACAAGAAATCAATGAGAGTTTTTAAACAGCAGAACCACGTATAAGCCAAACCTACCCAAAGTTCCTCATCAGAACATACTTTAAAAGAAAATCCAAATATGTAAAGGTAGAACACACTTAAACCAGAGTAGCTCAGTTTTCTTTTCAATTCTATCTTGCATAGTAAATTTGAGTGAGACACCTGGCTGGCATCCAGTATTCATTAAATTTCTCAACTCTGAAAGAGCAACTGTCATTTCAACTGTCTTCTATCTGCTTTACAGCTCACTGCAGGGTTCAGGAGGGGCTAATGGAGCTAAGACATTCTGCTGCCTTGCTAAAGATTCTCTCTTAGCAAAAGTTTATTTACCTTTGCTGGACCTTCACAGAACTTGCATTTCTTTTACTCTGCCTAAAGGCACATCTCTACCTTGTCCTTTCTATAAACACTTGTCTTTGAATCACTGTCTGAATGCATTTTCTCTGATCTTGATCCTCCCAAGTACATGCTCTATGCAACAAGAACTGATTGAGCTATATATAGGTGCTATAAAAATTATTTCTGTACCTTTCCAATAATTTGGGGTATATACATAAAGCTGAAGAGGAATCAGTCTGTGATTTTTGTATACTATAAAAAGGCTCCCCTGGTTATACACTGTAATCTTCTTCAGGTATAAGACAAAGTAATTGAGATTGTCTTCTCACGGACCTCACAGTAATATGTAAGCACAAACCTGTCCATTGAGCCTGTGTGAAAAAATGTAAATTATGGGAAGGTGTGGCTGGAAAGCTCTTAATGGACATACTGATTAATTCATTTACAAGTTGATACTGGTCACTGAGATTTGTTTTAGGAGTTTTCACAGGAATTAATAAATACAGACAATTTAGGCTTTCAGTAACTTTACATATTAGCAGACGTCAGAGAGCAAAACAGCCCAAATTACTTGTAGCCTAATTAATAATCACAGTTTATCGAAATACCTTATTTACTTTTCTAATTCACAGTAATAACAGGGATTATAAAATCATGTAAAGAAAAAATATTTCAGTTTTGGGTAATTGAGAGAGTGGCATGATTATCTGATGACAATTAGGATTTCACAGTGATGCACTTGGGATTAGTGCATTTGGGATGCAAAATATCTATTCAAAAAGCCTTTTAATTCATGACCATCGGTCAAGGACATGTCATAACTAAAGAAGTAAGGAAGGGGAACAAGGAAGATGTTGGTGAGAAAATCTTAACCTGAAATAATAATGAGAGAGGCAAAAAACTGGTATCATTCCCCCTACCTGTCCCAAAAGAATCAAGTCTGAACTGCCCTTTCTTTAAGTCATTTCACACCTAACAATGATTTTTAATGTACCCTCTCAGAACTCTGTCCTTGTGTTCCTACACCTCTCTAAATATCAAATAGTGGCACCAAAGCTCCTGTCAGTAAAGCTGCTTGAATTCTCCCAATGAAAAGTCACTAATGTCTGTGCTGGAATCCAGCTGTGTGCCATGTAATGATCCCTCTGTCTGTTCTTACAAATACAATGGAAAGATAAGGGGAGAGAACATGTGCAATTTTTTATTAATCATACAATCCAATTTAATATGTTCTATTTGTTTTGAATTTTAGTATTATAATTATACTATTATAATATATAACTTTTCAAACTTTATATTCTTCTTTTTCTTCTTGTCCTTTCCTTTTTACCCTTGCCTACAACATCTCAAGAATAAAATTTTCACGCAGAATTTGGAAGTGACATCTACAAAACAGAGTTGTTCAAGTAAAGCGGAAATTTGCACATTAACTTACTTATTTTACATCTCAGTGAAAATAAAAGGAACCAATTGGAGATTCACACCAGGTTTGCTACATCCAAAATGTCTCCCTCTCATTTAACAGTCCATAAAGTAATACCATCCCTCTAGGAAGACAAGATATGTTTTAAAGTTTCTTTCAAATCTTCTTGCCATAGGAAAAAATTATGAGATTATAAAAGAAGTTCCACACAGGAGAGCTTTGGTGCTGCCACTGTTCCTATAATGCCAGAACAGATTCATCTCTGCAATTGCTCTAATCTGTTCTTTATATATATATATGATATAAAAATACATTGCTCTTTAAAAAAGATTTTTCTTTTTTTTTTTTTTTTTTACTTTTTCCATTATTCTATCATCCATTCATTCACAATAGGTTGTCTTATTCATGGTTGTTTTATTCATGTACTGGATTAAAGTGTATGGTGTGATAAATTTTATCACCATTTTTACTAGAATTGAGAGCTTTCATCCAGAATGGGTGCCCCACTGACTAAATTAAATCATTCAAGATAAGTGCAACTCACCATAGTTTTCCCCTTTTTCTCTTTTCTAACTCTAAATAAATAGAGTATATCTATGTACATTAAAAAAAAGAGGCAATGATAACATATAGTATGATCTATGTGCAAAACATGAAGGGTACACAAGTAGTTTTTCTTCCCTTATTTCCTTCACACAATTAATTAGTGTGTATAAAAATTCCTCTTTGCTATTAGGAGGAAAAATCACTGCAAAGAAATGAGACGTTTCAATGAATAACCTCACTCTTTCATATTTGAGTAGGAAATTGAGGAAACAAAACTTGTTTAGTAAAGAATCTCAGAGGATCTTTGTTTAGTTTCTTCGTGAGTTTTTAAGGTCTCCACTTAACAGCATGGGGTACAAACAATCCAATTGTATTTGCCTGTGTAGACAGGTATGATAAAGTTTGACTTTTGTCCACGTTACTCATACAGAAAAATGAATGCCTCACATTCTGACTTGAAGTGGGATAGGTTCACATGCATGTAGTCTTGAGTGGTATAAACTGAAACTGCATTTAATCAGAATTACTTTGTCTTCCTGACTGTGGAAAAGGAGAGAAGTTTTCACATTAAAAAGCTAGGGAGAAATCAATCATGAATGTTAAAATAGTTTGATGGGACCGTTTTGGGGATTCTCTTAGTGTTGATGCACACAGACATGCATGATTATACACCCACAGAAACTTAAAATATCACTGTCTGAATGAAGCACAGCACCCTGTTCTCTGTCTTTCTGGGCCACACTCAGACATTTGGCTCAGTTCAAAGACCAAACTGAAAGTGGTTTGGGGACAGGGAATTTTTTGTTAACTTAAGATTTATTGAGAGCTTAGGTTTTGAGGGTTTGTTTTATTTTATTTGTTTTTCTGAAGTTACAAGCTACTTGGTGATAATGATAACTGAAAATGTTATTTAGTATGTTAGATTCCACAGCGTTCCATGCTTCAAAAATTAAATGAGAGATTTAGTTACTCTTATGGGATACATGTTACTTTTGTCAAGTATATTTTGGGAAAAGAGCTAAAATGTCCACACCTGAAGAAGTCAAGACAAAAACGACAGAAAACATCTTTACAGGAGCTAAACAAATCTCTGTCAAACCAGGGTGAACAGAGCCATCATCTTACCCTCATTGTCAAGGTTTTCAAGGCATGTGGTAAATGAGGCTATACAACAATTAAGTACTCTTGTTATCAAAGTAAAATTTTAAGCAATATTTTCACATATCATGCTGTAAAATAAACAATCTTTCAGGTTCCATTGCACTGGTAAGAACACTGTCTGCATTGTTTAGGAAGTATGTCACAAAATTACCAGCTTGTTCTATATTGTGAGTAGTGGCAGTACAAATCACAGTCCTACAATGAACTGAATGTATGTGCTTCATTTGCTCATATTTTTGGACTAGTAAAGAACTTGTGATTTGAAGACAAACACAGTGAGTAGAAATTTGAGGAAGACACAGAAGTAGCTGGAAGATGAAATACTGAGAGCAAAGATCACTACAAATAACCAAGGTCTTTATCTGCTTCTGTTTCACTCCACACTCTCCTTTTCTTCGATTTTGCACACCTGTTTTGTCAATATTTGAAAGAGTTATCTTTAAGCAGAAACATTTTAAAAAATTAAAGCATTAAAAATGACAAAATATTTTTTTCATATTAAAACTTGTCACAACCCTTCAAAATGTTAACATTTATCTCTATTTTGCATAGATGCACTTCAGACAAATCTATGAAGCTTTATGTATGATGACATTTTTCTCTGCCAAACAGCTATGTCTTGACTGATGTATCAGAAACATTATTTGCATTTGGTTTTGGCAAGATAGAAATACTTTCTCTGCTAATGCACTGTAGCACCAGGACTCCTGGTGCTTTTGAGAACTCCCCTTTCAGTTCACTTCCTCCTTTCTCTGACCTTCCTGAAGTCCTTAGATACCTTAAATCTCTACACCCCTAATTCATAACCTTGAATATAACAACTTATTGACTTCACCTTCTGCCCTCCCCATCCAAAAAAGAGAGAGAAGGGGCCCCCACACACACATACAGATGCTCAACTCAATGAAATCCTTTCTCAGTTCCTTAAGGCAACCATCCACAGACACCCACCAACCCTCTGAACTCTGGATTTGAGCAAGGGCTAACTTCCCTGCCCAAGCTCCTCTATTTTGGCAGGGCTGGCTCACAGGAGTTCCCATTCCCCCAGACTGCTCCCATCTGCCTGTCCATCTGCCCTGCCCGAGCCTGAGTTCTTCACAGCATCACAAACACAAGGCATAGACTGCCATCCTGAAGTATCATCCTCACTCACCCTGGTTTGTTTTTCAGAGGAAAGGGAAGGTGTGAGAAGGTGGTAGGCAACTTCCCATTATGTTTTTGTGCAAATAGCCCTCAACAGACTGTGCCTTTGTCCCCTTGACTTTGTACCTTGCAGACTTTGAAGAAATGTCTTCCAGGCTGCCAAAAATGACAAAACTTTTAGAGACACTGGAAAAGGGGAAAACAGAGAGGAAAGGGGGGAAGGAAGAAGTATGAGGCCTTGAATGAATGTCTTTAACTTTCTTATGATTTCTTCTGCATTGTCCAGAGGGCTCAAGTTTGCCCTGGAAACTGCAGTAGTGTCTGCTGCATTCTACAGGTCAGTGATACGATACCAGCACTTGGATAAAAAAACATTCCACATCAAACACTATTTCAAATGAATTGCAAGTAATTTTAGAGCACTAATGAGGCCTGGTAGATTTCTTATTTTAAAAAGAAAGGAATATTAACTGAAACAGGAAACATTCCAAAATTTCTCATGGCAAAGCTTTACTGTAAGCATACTACAACAGCAAACTGACATGTGTTTTACCAATATTTATACTTTATACTCTTTTTATTGTTTCTTTTAAAAGATAGCTATTTTGAAAAAAATTGACACAGAATGAATATACAGTATTCTTCTCTAATCTGAACAAAATTATCAACCAAAATTTGTGGCCATGTAGAATAAAACATTCAAAAAATGGCAGTTTCTTCTAAGGAGGAATATTTTTTTTCTGCTCACAGATCCATTTCCTGTTAGAATAAACTAAATTTCCATGTGACCTTAAATCTCTTTGCCTTTTTCTGTTCTCAGCGGTGGCTCATATTATACCTAGAGCCTCTTTTACCTCACTCTTAGTCTGCTTCACAATTTGCAGTTCTACAGGATTTCCACAAAATGACTGGTGATATAACTTTCCTCACACCTCTCTTGCCTATACTTCAGNTTTTTTTTTTTTTTTAAAGCAGACCCTAGAGTGCTTTCAGATACTTAAGGAGATTAAAAGTTTGTTAGGTTTGAACAGAGTGTTAGCATTATAGGCAGTATTTCACTTAAAAATACCTCTTCACTGAGGCCCAGGTTTTTCATTTCTGACAGCCTTTTCATGACCTGGACAGAAAGTTAATGTGGTAGCCAGGTTTCCATTTCTGTAGCTAGGGAATGGGCTTTTGGGATGTCACAGCTACAAAGACAGCTCCACAGTCCACTTGGGTTTCTTCCATTTCCAGAACCTCAATATAATTGATGGCTCATCTGATACAGACCCCTGACACTGAACATTTGACGAAGCTGCTCAAGAACTGTAAACACCAGAGATACCACCACTGCTTCACACAATTATCTTCTTGAATTTTGTCAGCACTGCCCCCTTCTATTTCCCTATTCATTTCTCTGTGACTATCAGAAAGGTTTCATCCAGTCTAGCAGCATACTCTTCAAATAAAAACAGGGTGGCCCAAATATTACCTCTGCAGTGTAAATCCAAATTTGATGATGTCGGTAGATATCTTTTATGTGCACTCCTGTGCTAGTGAAGATTAGATTTGAATTCTTTCTAACAAAGACAATTCATTTGTGCCTTTGAAGATTTCCATTTCTAGATCCTTGCCATACTGCCTAATTCTAATTCTTTTGTGGAAATGCATGTTGCACTTCTGCCACTCAGCTTTGATTGCAATTTTTCTTATCATTTGCCAAGTACAGCTCTGATTTCTGCACACAACCTTGCTTGGTCAGGACATTCAAGCCTGTTAATATTTCCATTTCAAAGCACCTTCAGTAAAGTAGCAGCAGCAGCAGCAATTCATCTCTTCACAGGATGCCATCTCTGTCTGTAATGACTGTTTCATCAATGTCCAGGACAGAACATCTATAACCCTGATCCATGTTTTTCTTTCCTTCTTCATTCAGTTTCCCCTGATCTTGAATTTTTGCTTCCCACCTGAATTCATATTAAAAAAATGGTTTTATTCTAAATACCTTTGGAAAGCTACAGAAACATACTTGTTTTAATTTCAATCATAGGATTCTAACTATTATGAAATTTGGATTATGAAATTTGTTTTAATCTGCTAAACTAAACAGATTTTATGGGGTTTAGAATAATTTTCCCCTACGAAGGGTATGAACACTGATACCTTGACATGATAACACAAGAAAGCAGGTTCAAGCAAAAATATCAAGTTCATGAAATATAACTTTTTTTTGTTCTTTAAATAGTCTCATTGCTTTCCTTGTAATACATTTCTAAAAATGTATCATATTTTGTTGATTTTCTGATGTGTGTTAATATTATGTTGTGATTGTACAGTAATCATCAGTTTTTATTTATGTATATATTTGAACAAAACATTTCAATAGAAGGTTTGCATAATACACACATAGACTAGAATATTATGCAGTATCACCACCATTTATTTGGATTTATTTGATGGAAAAAAATGCATTCACTAGTTCTGTCTGCAAATCTGATAAAATAATTGAGATTTTTTAAAAAAGAGTCTGCACTGAATCCTATGATATAGCGAACATAGTAATAGGGATTAGATCAACAAGGTGCTTTTTACAATGCAAATTCCTAACACTGGAAGATTATTTATTGAGTTTTTTAGTTTAGTGATGTAAGCACATAATTGACAGTACCATGACCATGTCAAAAGTTAATTCTCTTTTCTGAAACAGAAATGTCATCTACTTCTTTGTTGTGGGGTCAGGCCCTCTAGGATAGTAGAGGGAACAGACATCACATTTCTTGAGTTTGGAAGGTTTTACAAGGTGCTTCACTGAAAAGAATGGGAACACAAAATTTAAGAAGATAAAATGGAAAGGTCTCAGTCTTGTGAGGATACAGAAAACTCAAAACATGTTCACATGGGTTTGTTCAGGCAGCTATTTGATGCTACAGCTTCCATTTACAAGCCACTTTCCTTATCAAATTGTCGTGCTTGCATTTACAGATGTCACCTTGTGAGAATACTACAGTGTAGAAATCTTATGGGATAATTAATCAACACTTTTTCAAAGTAATTAGTCATTGCAGTATGACATATTAATGTATATTTATAATTGAAGTACTTGAACTACTGTCAGTTCAGTGCATGTCACCTGCTATTTTTCAAACAATTCATAAGTCTTTCAAAAATGACCATAGAGAAATGGTGTTGTTCAGGAGAAAAAAAAAATTAAGATAATCAGGGAAAAATGTTAAAATAAAAAAAAAGCATCATATAGTGGGATTTTCAGGCAATAAAATTATTTGTCATCCATTAAAAGTATCCATTGTCATTAATTATATTTCAATGCCGAAGAAAAACACAACCATAACTTTGTCCCAGTCATTGGTGAGAGGAATAAAACATTAAAGAATCAATGTGTAGTATTTTACCATGATCAATGTAGAAGTCACTAATAAAATGTCACAATTTGCCAACAACTTTCACAGTTACCTAAGCTTCTTCAGTTTTTTAGTCATTATAAATAAATATATAAATAAGCTGTCTTATAACTGTTAGTAAATACTGACATCTTTATTGATGGTTATGGACAAAATCTTGCCACTGTGAAGGCCAATAGAAATTACTTCTGTTAAGTTCAGTGAGGCCAGAGTTTCACTCCATGTATGTGACATTTCACGTAACAGACAAAATAAATTACTTCAGGCTCTCAGTTCCAAAACCTGCATAATGCCTTTTTTTATGTGATGAATGAAACATATAACAGACAAAGTAGAAAAATGTTTTCATGTATTACGACTGCAAGAGAATATTAAAAACCTGGTTAGTGAGAATTCACCATTGAACAAGCTCCTGACAGATAGGAACCTGGAAACTCATTCAGTGGTTCTGTAAAACAAAGAAATCTTACTAGAATCATATCCCTCAGAATAATTAAAGGAAAGGTACAGGCATCATTTTCTGGAACTGTATCTTATGATCAAAATATTTACTTCTATGCTCCTGATTTGTAGAGAAAATAAGATTTTATTCCATGTTTTAACAGTATTAACATAAATTAGTCTGAATAAAGTTAAATCATGCAACTGGTCATAAAAAACCTCCTTTTTGTTAGAATGCTTGTGTTTTGTTTTACTATTCTCTATTTTCTCTCTTGATTCTTTTCTCCTATTCAGATTGGTGTTGCTGGGACATATTTTCACTCATTTTTTTAATGAAAAGAAATATTTCTACTGTAATCCATCCATCAGAAAGAAAACATCAACATTATTTCTGTATAATTCTTAGTTGAACTTGGGGACTTACATATTTGGCAGCAGAATTGAAACAGATGCCATCTCTAAGGTCTTGAACCTCAAATTTTGGAATTTATGTCTTTCCAAAACAATAAAACATTTGATTTGTCCATGCAGTTTCATGCAGAGTTTCTTTTTTAGTCATTTTTCAAGCAATAAACTAGATATACTTTTTTATTCTGACATCCATCATCTCCATGTAAATCCTTTGCAGTCTGTTCCTAAACAGTTCTGTATTATGAACGTGAATGCACTTCAAGTTCTTATTAATCTTTTTGCACATTTATTCTCAGGAACAAAAAATATTGAAACTTATGCTGTAACTTTATGTAACAGCAGATAATAAAGATTGGAAAGACCTGTTTTACGTGTATCTTTCACTAACCTGTATTTTAATGTGTTTTTGACTTTATATAAACTTTGGAGAAAGGTCACAGCACTAACTGTAACTGTGGTTTTACCATCTGGGCCTGTTTTGTTGAGTACAGGCAAAATTAAACTGTTCACTGTATGAGAGTGTCTTAGTTTGGGGCAAATTTGGGAGGAAACCTCCGAAGGGGTGTTTCCTCTGGAAAGCCAACTCAAACCACCCCTCCCCGCTGCCAGTCTGTGAAAATAACTTCCTCAGAGAAAAAAGTGGAAAGAACTATTTATTTAATAAACAAAATACCTAGAAGCACAGGGAATGAATAATAAGACAATAAAATGAACAATAAAACCTCTTGCCGCTCTGAGTAGGGAAAACTGAGAAAGTCTTTGCTGTGGGTGTAGTTCAGCTCAGTCTTCACCAATCCCAGTCCGTCTGGAGGTCCAGGCCCAGGGTGGGGGGGGTGAAGGGGCCGCAGGTGCGAGGCCTCGGTGCTCCTCTGGGTTTTCTTCAGTCCAGGGCAGATTTAAACAATCCCAAGAAAAAGGAAAAAAACAGTCCAGGGAACTTCTCTGCCTCAGCTAGCTAAAACTAACTAAAAGCACAGGAGATCTCTGTCCTGCTGCTGTCCGTGCCTCCACGAACCGGAGTCAGGAGAGGAATGCGTGGGAGTCCGGCAGTATTTTCAAAACAAAAACTTCACGTATCTTCGTCTCCTGGTTCACGGTCAGACTGTTTTAAAGGTACAGAACTCAATATACATCACAAGCAGGACAGACGATTGGGGATACAGGCATCATAAAGTCACCCTAGGACAGAGAGACAAGCTCAAAGATTAATCTGTGCCAAGCAGTAGAGGTGGGGGAAAAGTTCACTAGCTGGAGCTGCCACTTCCCTGCATATTTCATCCTTCTGTACCTTCAAGACCTAACCTCAAATTCATTCAGAGTCTGAAATTTGCACAAGGCTAAAATGTTTCTTTCATGATTCTTTAGTTATAGTCAAAATGTATCAAGTGTGTGGACAGCAAATATTCTGAAACCCCCTACTCTTAGCAAATTAGGAGCTCAAGGTGTTTATTACCCAACTCTTAATATACTTATGTACATCTCAGGTTATGGTTCCATACCTCAACAGGAACCCCATCATGAGTTTGTAAATCTGGCATTACGTTTTTATTCTGTAAAGGCTGTAGTCCAGGGCATAAAGTAATCTGTAATGAGTCCCAAGTAATGGCAAGAATCCTCTAATTATGTTTCACGGGAACAGCTCAGCAAGCAGATGGTGGATCCTTACTGAGTTAGTAATGGATCACTCATTGACCTCAGTGGTGCAAGTAATGCACTAAATTAACTTTTAAAATCTATACATCCCTTATAAGATTCTGCATCTTATGCAAAAAAAAAAAAGTTTCAGTTTTGTTAAGTATCATAGTACAGATGTTCAGTAATGACTGTGGAACAAAAGTGTATTCTGGTAGCCAAAACGTTATCATACAATGCATTTAGAAATACTACATGGGTCGTGAAACTTGTTTATATCTGGAGTTTTCAGAAGAACTGACAATATATAAAACCACATGTGTAATGTTTATCACTCTGCATACTAGGCCATTCTTAAGTACTTCTAAGTTTTCATCGAAGTGAAGTACAGGTCCATTTTTCTAAACAGATAAGCAACATGGTTTCTCTCACAATTTTGGAGCTGTTGTGCTTCCACAGTGATTTTTTTAAAAAAATCCTTTTTATGGCAAGTGTCTTCCTGATATCTGCAAGGACAGCTTTAATATCAGAATTCACTCTCAAAAGAATAGGTCCTTCAGAGAGATCAAAAATAGCCAAAGTCTTGGTAGAAAGCATGGCTTCTTAAGCAGTATGAAGAAAGTCACTACGCAAATAAACTATGCATAGTTTATTTGGTCTTGGTCTGTTATTCATCATGTCTTTCTGCTGTTTCAGCATCTGGTCTCAAAGATATTCTGAGCAGAGTTTGAATGAATTGGATATATTTGCTTGAAGAGAAGTTTTGCCAGCTTTCTTTCATAGTGCAGCTGGGTCAAAGTGTTTTGGCTTTCGAAGAAGAGCTGAAGTATCTGCAAATTCTCCAAATCACATCCAACACAAAACACCAGCTGCTGAGTTTATCTACTAAACCATGGAGCAACTGGCAATTAAACCACCAAGTTCCAGCCATTCAGCTGGAAAGTTAATGCACCAAATCTATGTTAGTATCTAAGCAAAATGGAATAATACTGGAAAGGATATTGATAACTTTGGCATGTTGATTCTATTTGAAAGTAGGAAAAATCACAAGAGGCTTCCTGTTTCAACAAGAGTGGTTTCATAAGAAAGAAGCACTGGTTGTTCATGGCTCTGCATATTTTCAGCTACATTAACCCTTGTATTAGTCTAAATCTCTTGTATTTTAAAAAGAACTCAGCATTAATGCTCTCAGCCAGAATTTCCCTGCAATTCATCTCCCATTTTTAGCGTCAGAATAAGCAGTCTGTTTTCAGAAGACTTCTGCAGATTGGATATCTAGCAATTTTGAAAAATCAGACCACAAAAATCTTATCTATAATAGTAGTGAATCATTTCAAAATATTTTACCAGAGGATGACTCCCAGCAATTTGAAATATGTCCCAACCATTTCAAAAGTCACTTATAAATACCTGGTGCTGACTTACCGCATTGCATTTCTATAATTAGGGTAATAGTACAGTAGAGGCTGACAGTGAAAAGCCCTGGCAAGCAACATATTCAGCTAACTATTTTCTTTAGCAGTTGGAGAAAAAAAAAAATTGGAAATAAAGATCTAAAAGTTTACCATTTAGATACTGTAGATTCATATAACTTAACTTTTTTCACCATAAAGATGCCTATAGCTTCAGCTATAGGTGTTGAAGAAAGACCTGCCAGAAGATAACTATTTTAAAGATAGATGGCATAACCCACTGCTGAAAATATTTATTTCCCTGTTTTGATTGTAAAAGAATCCTAAGTTTAGAGCTTACACTGGACATTCAATTTTTGGGTGGACTAAGAGAAATTAAATTGCATACCTTAGTGGGCAAATTGCCCCTTTCTGTGCTTTGTCTTCTTTTCTGTTTGCAATAATGACACAAGAGTTTACTGACTTAATGTTTTAAAATTACCTACAATTCTTACATGGAACATCTTATTTAAATACAGAGTATTTTTTTTATTACTACTATTTTTATTACACAACACACCTTTATTGATTTTATTGCACTAAATTTACATTAGTGTCTTTATACCTCAGGTTACAGAAAAACAAACATGTCTGAGTTAGAGAAAATCACAGGATTGGGAAGACTGTAATGTGGGATAATGGACAAAGCTAAAAGGCAAAATACCTGACAGCCTTCTGCAGGAGTTTGTCTTCTATAAAGTGAAATGGCTACTGACCTTTTTATACCTCTGTTCTTCTCCTACTATGCTCTTTTGAAGTAACTTGTTGCACATATATGACTGCTAATGAAAAACTGTGACATTTCTGCTAGTCTCTTTTTCCAATCTTCATTTGACAAATTCAGAGTCCTCCCATTAATTATTTTCCCAAAGTTCATACAGAATGAGAAAATTATGGAGATTGGGGTATTTGAGTGGAATAGGTTCTAGTGTTGGTTAACACAGAGTAATGTGGAAATACAAGGGTAACTCTCTTTTATATTCAGTTTCTGATTTTTTGTACTGACCTAAAATATCCTTTGTATCTGCTTTTCCTCTGTGTTTTGAAAATGGCATTACTCACATCATTCTGAAGCCTTCACAGTCATCACTTAAAACATTAAAAATTAATGGAAGAGAGAAACTGGAAGAAAATTAGAGGAATGCATTCCCATTTCTTAGGGAAAATCTTCACTAAGACTTTCCAAAATATCACGTCCTTTTCTGAAAATGGAGAACTGTTCTATGCCAAGGAGTCATTTTGCCAGAGGGAGATGTGCAATTTTATACAACCTTTAGCTTCACTTGCTATGGTCAGCTGAAACTAAAAATTGCAAAAAGATAAAGTGCTCCATTAAATCCCTGTTTTATTGTATAAGTGCCCTTATGAAATTGTATAACTACACAATAGCATTAGATCAAGCTAGAATTAAGGCTTACAACAGACGCTAAACTACAGCATTATCCCGACCAGATGTAAGGCTTACTTAAGCCGGATTTTAGAGTGAAATATTTATGAACTGATTTAAATACTAATGAACAGACAGTCCTACAGCTGTCACAGTCAAAGAATGATAAATGTGTTACACAAGAATCTCTATGTCATATAGCTGGCCATTTTTCAGTAGTCATGGACACTTTTCTTAATGGTACAGGCAGAAGATGGGCAATGAAGTAAGCAAGAAGAAAGACAATTACATAATAGAAAGTTACCTTCCCTTTTCCTCAGGGCCCTTATTGGCTCCTCAAGTATTTTTGCACTGCTTCCTGATTCCTCTCCCCCTTTTATTTGCCTCTTTCTGAAATTCACAGTTCCATCTGTGGAGGTGTCAATAGGACTTATTCCTTTTGGTCAAGGCTGCAGTTTCCTTATGCACACTGCATGGATATTAGTTCACTCACAATCTCCACTGGCATTCCTTCCCTCCAAGAGGACACAGTGGACAGAGAGCCATCTACTGATTGGTAGCACCAATTTTTGCTATTTACAAAAGGGAAAATCCCAGTCCCCCCAGTGCTCCAAAATCCCAGAAAATCTTACACCAGCACCTTCAACACCCTTTGTAGTGCACCCCACACTTCCCTGTACATATCTGGGATGTGACCCTAAAAGCGTTTCTGTGGGACACCTCATGCTGCCTTACAGTTAATGCTGCCACTTAATTCTAAGAAATTCCAAGATATAGTTATTAGGCATATATATATGCCTCAGGGACTAAAGCAAGTCACCTGGGACACAGAAAAGTCTCGATGTACTTTTTATAAAAAGTTTTCTTTTTATAAAGCAGCCAGTTCACACTAGGGAGAGTTAGCAAATAAGGCAGTCTGTCCCAGGTTTTTCTCAGATGCAGTGCACAATGACAATGTTGACAAGGCAGTAGACCACCAAGAAAAACAGAAAGTCCACTGCAGCTGTTCCAGTGATTCTACTGTAAATCTCATCTTTGACTAGGTTGCACTAGGGTAGGAGTAGGACAATGAAGCCAAATCTCCTCTGTCCCTTACTGGTTTTACTGTTTATCTTACTACACTAAATAAATATAAAAGTGCTTTTATTCAGTTGCAAAATTAGGTAGATGCATAAAAGAAACATAAAGGATAATCTCTAATATAAAGGATAACCTCTATATGCAAAATTATTTAGGGAAAAATTTAAATTATATTTTTATTCTATTTTTTCTACTGTTCCCTTTTAAACATTTCCTAACTTCCAATTTACGTTATTGATTCCTAAATTAAAAAAATAATATTTTTTTCTTTCAAAACATTGGAAAGTAATTAAAGAATCATCTAAATATTATAGTTGCTATTAATTATATATTATTAATTGTATATTTGCTATGAGTTTCTTCAATTCTACAAGGCATCCTAGTAACAGAAACTAATGAATTGATAAAAACAGTAAAGTAAGCAAAAAGTTTACAGAACACATGCATGATCTGTCAAAAGTGCTAGCAGACTAATTTAAAAATTCTAACTCACACCTGGTGCCAATGACAATATCCTTATAATACTGAATAATTTATTTGTCATGTCCAGATCATTTCCATCATAAAAATAGCTACTTTATTAAATAATGAATATATGCAGTTAAGAACATCATCATGAGGATAATTCTTAGTGATAGATATACTGGCTAAAGACTCTTAAGGAACCCAAGTGCCTTCCTAGGAGGAAGGTAATATCCTTGCTTAAAGAATGGTATAAAAATGTTTAAATTACTAGAATTGAAATATTGAGTAAGGTATTTTTATATTGATTGTCATAGGAATTTTGAAATAGATTTTCACAAGACAACACTTCACAGAGACAGTGTGTGGGTTAAGAACAGTGTGACCTTTAGGCAGATGTGGTAATAAAGTCAAAATCTCCAATAGAATGGTTTGTCTTCAGCAATCTCACTAATCTAATTAAATCATTTTATTGTTTAATAGAAGGAAGTGGTCTGTGATCAACAAAGTGCTGGTTTCATCTTAATTATTGATCCTGACTCATTAATATAGAGTTTTCCAAGTTCCTTTTAACCCTGCAATGTTTCACATGCCTTAATATTCTGCTTATCTCATAGGTTGCATCAGTACCCCGAGAATGTCCTCTGTTTAGATGTTATGGAAATGCCACATTCTGTTGTCTTTTCAGTATATGGTATGAAAGCACTTGCTTTATGCTAATGTTTTGCCTTCAGCAGATTTTTATTACTTGGTAGGCAAATACATCTTTATGCAATATGCAAATATTCACACATGAACAATTTAATGCCACTCTGTATCCATCTACAATGTTTCAAAATGGATGTGAAATAGGGTTTAGTATTATTTTGGCTGTTCCATTTACAGGTGTGAGTGAATATGCAGGGGCCTATAGAGAGGAAATACAGCATCTGGATTAGGAAGTCACATACATAAAAGTAGCTACTGTTATAAATCTTGATTTTACAAACCAGTTTTGTTCAATCTTTCTGATACCTGCATATTCAATGGGTTCTTAATAATTTCAGATTAGCTTGATCTCATGAAATGTTCTTACAACTCATTTCAAATCAAAACTGCATGCAGACTTCAACAAGTGAGTCAGTCACCAACCCCTCCAATAACTGCTGGAACAACAAAAAAGAGTTGTTCACTAAAAGAAACTTTTCTGTCGCTTATTTAGGAAGAATGATGATGATTTCTTAATCATTAATTTCTTAATCACTGTTATAGAGAAAAGAATAAAGTCTACATGTGTGAAATGTGTCTGGTTGAACAACAAAGCTGAAAGGAAGCATCTGGAAGTTGAATGTCTCATCTAAAGTAATACAGGAAGAAGGAACCATTTGGGAAGAAGGAACCAGACTTTAGGAATAAAGAGTTTGAAGGACCTTGAAGAAAGAATGAAGGTAGGAACATATGAGGAAAAATAGAGGTAACTACTGAAGAGCTAATTTACAGGATATTGAAGAAGCATAGGGAGAAAAAAGAGACATCCAGCTCCTGAAAGATTGAGGGATGCTTCAGTGGAAGGCACTCAGGCTAAAATGTTCCATTGAATGCTTTATCTGCAGAGCATCCCAAAGCCATTCATAGTGCATGCTGAACAGTTTGTGTTTTGGCACTTAGCCCTCTCACAACTGCCCCTTCATCACTCTCAAGGAAAAGATCTCATCTTTTATATAGGATGTTCACATGCCTGTTTCTTGTCCAGTCTTTGAGAAGAGCTGTCTTCCATCACCTAGTTTGTCCCAAAATGGATGTCGATCTCATGTATGTGGTTGTGGTTTAGCAAGAGAGCCTTCAATGAGCTTTCAAAAGAGGAATGGAAAAACTTGTCACCACTGAAGCAATGTTCTGATGCTCATGGCAGTACTATCAAACTCTCTACTTTTTGCTGAACTCAGCCTCAAGCCAGCCAGTCAACAGCAGGCTGAGGGCAAAGCTGAACTGCAGGTACAATCCTTTCTAAGATCAGGCATACCTTATCATAGCAGATTCATATCACCATCCAATGGTGGAATGTATTGTCAATGCATGTAGAGTGGTCAGCAGTTGGTCTGTTCATTTGATGGCAGAAATGATTACTTTTAGTTATGAGACCTGTGTGGAAGTTGAACACAAAAGGCTACAAATTAATTGGCTCACTTCCGTTTAGTTGTCACTTAAGACATTAAAATAACTTTCACTGCTTTCCACAGAAATATTGCACCAGGCTGTGTTGTAATCATCAAAGGACACACACAGTGTCCACTAGAGAGGTCTGTAATTGTTACAGGTTTAACGGGAGTGTAAGTTATCAGCAGCTACAAGTGACCAATTTTTACAGAGCAGCATCAACCCTGTGGTTTTTCGAAAGAACACAATTTGTTCTGAAAATCTGTTCAATTCCTGTCACATAAGTATTATTCAGTGATAGATGGCTGTCAGGCAATTCAGTGAAAATGGATCTTGTAAAGGAGCTGTCATATGTAAGGCCATCTGCAGCTACATTGTTAGTAGCACCCTCCTTTCTAGATCTGAAATGCTTTTCACTTAATTTTGCTTATTAATGTGAATCTCAAAATCCTCTTTACCACCTTTTTAAAAATCCCTTTCTCTTCTGTTTAAAATATATTACTCCATTGTTCTGTCTCCCTTTTCTTTCTGAATTTATTCTGTTTCTTTAACTATATGTCACAATTTTGCCATCACAGCTTCTTTTGACTGTCTTGAAGGCCTAATATACACTCCATTTCTTAAGTGTCTGCATGCCCGATAATCTAATTGTGCCATTTCACCTCCACACGCATCTTCCCTCTCCCAGCTTTTTGACACATGCTTAATTGTTATTTTCTATTCTGTAGGGACTCTGGGCAAATTTCACATTTAAGACATGCTTCTTATCCAGGGAAAAAGACCTGGGTAGATAACAACTCACATTCCAAACCAAAACATGTACTGCAACAGGTTCTGTTGGCCAGGTCTCCATATTTGGCCTTTTAACTGTTAACATATAACTATTTATATATGTTAAATATATTAGACGGTCATAAACAGTCTAAGGGATTATCTAAGGGATAAGCCTTCACCCTTCAGCAAGTTACTAACACTGGTTTAGGATCTAATTTCAGGGATGACATATACTGAAGTAACGGCAACAAGTAAGAAGTAGAAATGTGTTGCCATCTTATCCTTTGCTATATTTCAGTTTATTTGAATCCAATATAATTTTTAAAAAGCTAAACTTTCATAAAAAAAATTCAGAGACTATTAGATTCTTATTTGATAAGATTTCCAGAATTAATTAATTAATCTTATTTTTTAAAAATCTACTTTTTTATCAGTTTTTTCATAAATATGCATCAAGCTTAGAAAAGAAAGAAACTGCATAAATACTGTTCTATTATCAAATCAAAACATTTTAGTTTCTGTGCAAATGTTCTGCTAAAGTTCAAATTAAATACTATTTTTCTCACCTTATAACTTCTGGTATTTTTTGCACGAGGAGTGCATGAAAGCAAATCTGTGTTGGATATATATGAAACTTTTCATAATTTGATATGTCAATAGGCTTAAGGTCATATGTATTTTCTCATCCTTTTCAATTCCTAAATTCTTAAGGATTAGAAAGGTATGTCAACTCCTCTAATTATTTTGTTTCACTAATAGCTCATACTCAACTCTATCAAAAATTTAGCCCAGTGCACAAGTGGATCTGACACTACCCATCTCATCACAGTTGAATTTGGCTCCACTTTTCTGCTGTATTTCAGAAGAGATGGAAAAAAAGTACTGCAGCCTCTTTAGCATTCAGGATTTGTGTGAGTTAACATAATCCTGACTGCAGAGTAAACTGGATCAAGAAAAACACATTGGGTACATCGTTTCTTGGCTGCTTGGTGAGTTCCCATACCCACAAACACAAAAGGCAGTCCATGAGACAGAAGACATTTACTTTATGAAACAGACATTAGGAATACCTAGTGAAAGGGGGCAGTTGGATTTCCAGATTGAGATTTAAAAGACCATTGAAATGCTGAGATGTATGTCAACCACTTGTTTTGTTTTGATTTTAGTTTTAGAATTATTCTATGTTCACTGAATGAATATATCTCAAATAAATGAATATATATGGCCTTAGGAAATTTATCATAAACCATTCAATTTTTCCCCCACTTTACTCATTCACTGCTCTGCCATGTCATTGGAAATCTCATGATCACCAAAAATTATGGGTAATAATCTCTGAGCATCGTTGAATTACATTCAGCTAAGGACCAGAAGGTTGAAAGGGGCAAAAATAGTTCAGCACAAATAACAGAACTTTCTAGAGGCCCCAAGCTACCAAAGGGTCTTCGACTCCTGCACAAAGCAGGAGAACCTCTGAAGATGCTCTAGTTTTAGACATCTCTAATCAGCGGTTCTTGAGAGTACACTGAGAATCTGGTGTTTTAGACACGGACACTGCACATGTGGGTAGTGTGCAGCCCATTGAAAATGCCAGCAAAGACTGTCCCAGCAGACATTACTGTTCTGGTCCTTTTGGATTGAATTTTGATCTTTTTACAGCAGCACAAAAGAATCATATCAGGATAAAAGATCTGCTGCATTCACTATAGTGTGTCTTTATAGTTTATCACATTTCATCCTGCCAAAGCTAGTGTTGGTGCCTAGGGCAGAGACCACATCTTCAACTCTGTTATGTCATTTTCCAGGGCTTATATCTTCTCTGTTGTGTTGATGTTGATTGCTCCCCATCTGCTAAAACTATTCTAGGTCTCTTAAAATGCTTTTCTAATTCTCTTGAATCGCTTGTCTGGTGTATTAGCTAGTTTCCATTAAAGGCTTATTGGGAGTGAAGATCTTATTTACAAAGTCCCAAAAGTTTCCTTTCTACTGTAAACATGGTCATGACTTTTAAAAACCCTTCATCAGAACTACTATTTTCTACATGCTGCTCAAAATATTTTACTGATGCTTCTGCCTGCAGCTATCTCCTTTTCTCCTGAAACAGAAAACTTGCCTGCATTGCAGGCACATCTTATACACTACCACTGAGGAAACATTTAAGGCATGCAATTAATTTTTTCTCATGTTAGAGCTGGCTATCTTTTATTGCTGCATATCACTTTCCTAACACTAACATCACTTCATTCTGAACAACTGAACAACATTCTGAATCAAGCTGAAAAACTCCTGTTTTGCACATTGCAAAACAGGTAGGTGAGCTTCTGATTTCTCCATATTTTTTCCTCCAAGTGGGATATTGGTGCTTAATCTGTGATTTTGAAGAAAATGTGTTTCAAATTAACTGATCTGGAGCTTGCTTGGTCCACTACTCTTGTCAGATTATCTTTGTATAAAACCTTTCAGGGATGTCATTTAGTGGGTACAGTATCTTCTAGACACTTGCCTCTGGCTTTGTCTTTCTTATTTTCCTTTTTTTTTTTTTAAGGGCTATGCACATCTTTATTAGTCTCTCTGATGTTTGAGGGTGATTTAGCCCTATTGAAGCTTTCTTTGAAACATTCTTACCAACTTTTTAGTGCTGTTGTTATGTCTAATTCAATTCTAAGCATTTGCTTTTAGTTTTACAGTTCTAGTCACTTGATCCATGAGTTCCAATACTGACAATACATTGTTTCAATTGCTAAAGTCACTTTTCCCCAC
>VYXD01004260.1:1284802-1387231 GCA_013397195.1 Hylia prasina | reverse complement strand
AAAAAAAAAAAAAAAAAAACAAAATGAAACCAAAAAAACCCCACCAAACTTGAACGCCTACCATATCTATTTCAAGAAAAACCTTGCATTAAGTTGTTTAATATATTGCTGTGACTGCAGAAATTTACAAGGACTGCAGAGAATAAAAAATAATCATGTTAAATTATATTTGGATCTTCTCTTCTTCAAATGAACTGAGCAAAATTATGGTTAATGATAAGGAAACTAAGGAATAGGATAGTAAAAAAAAGAGTAAAATGTCGAGATCAGAATAAATTAGATACACTTTTTTAATTTAAATTCTGCAATTTTTCTGTATTACACCTGGAGTTTATGGATTACTTACATCCATTTGAAAACTAATAATCCTAATTTTATTATTATGTACATAGCAGTTACAGAATACAATTTGTGGAACCTTTCCATAAGTTAGAAAGTAAAAACTGAAAATCAAAACCAAGCAAACAATAAAACTTTAATTAAAGAACTCAGCAGGTTAGGCTTATTTCATGTACAAGCAATAGTATTAAGGAGCTTCTCTTTTTTCCTTTTTCTTTTTTTTTTTTTTCAATAGAAACACTAAATGAATAAATGTTTGTTCCAGCATAATAAATTTTATTAGAGACTGGTTAAAACCCCCTTTTTTTTATAAGGAGCTAGTGACAAATAGGAGCCTATTTGCTTTTGTCTTTCTGATTGCTTTGCAAAATGAAACTGATTAATTTGAATTTACAGGCAGTTAAAAACAAGAAATGAAATAAAATTTATTGCAAAGCAGTAACCTGTTCATAATATAAAATTTCATTTAAAGAGTTTACAATCAGAATACTTTGAATTATTCATTGAAAACAATGAAACCTTTGAATTTAGCCTCTGAGTGTGGTTTCAAATTGCCAGTGAGCATTCATGAATTTCATTAATGCATTCTGTTATTTAAAATCTTTGATGGATTACACGTATGAAGATACGTATGCATGTAGATTATATGTGAGCTCTCTGCTATATTAATTTACTCAAATGCTCACAAAACAGATTTTTTCGCTTTAGTAATTTTTAAACACCCTATGTAGTTATTATTGTTAAACATCATAATTTGATCTACATTTTGAAAGATTCAGAGTCAAATTGAATCTATTCATAAACTTTGTCTTAACATCAAGGAAATTAACTTTTCTGATTTGTATGTTTGCTTATTTGTTTTAAAAATGAAGATAATATAGCTACTTTACTGCAGAAGACATGACAGTGACAGAATATCAGCATAAGTATCAAAATAACACAGCTATAGTTGGGGTCAGGATGTCAAAGAAATATACTGCAGTCTTAACTCTTTCATAGGAGAATGATAAGTTATGCAAAGAGATAACTTTAATATGTAGGAAAAAATGCATACACAAAATAACTTTAAAATTCCCCAAAGCCACAAGGGACAGGATTTCCTATTATGTTTGTCATTAACATTTAGCTTTTGTTTGGAAATTAAAGTGTGGAAGAAAGTAAAAATTGCATACATGTGTTATGTATTTTTTTCTATGAAAATTTATTTTTAATTTTTTTTTGTAAGAGTCATACAGATTTGCACTACGTATGTGGCAGCCATCAGCTTTAGTCTCAGTTTTTACAGCCATGTGAATACATAGCTTTCATGTACGATCAGATGATAATGGGTTTGCTAGAAGCCTACACCCTGTCATTGAAATTATTTTTCCTACAAACTTCATGAATTAAATTCATTGGATTCTTTTTTTTCCTGCTTGGTTTTTAATGCCATCACTAACATTTTTCCACAGTGATTCATTACATACGGTAAAACCATTGTTGTCTGCAACAGGCTACGCTTTCCCTGCCCTCTTAATTAATTGTCATACCACCAACAAACAGGGAACTGAGAGCTTGCTATACTATGTTAAGCATAGACCAAATGACATGATTTCAGGCATCAAACACTCACTGAACCTATGGAAGTTTTACTTGCTGTCATTATTCTCAGTGTTTTCTGTCATTTAGAAATTTTAGGTGCATTATTGCTCCTGGAAGAGGAGTAAAACAATTTTTTTAAATTAAAATCCATAATCTTAGCTTATGAATTACTTACATATTTACTGACATGGTATTCTCAGGATATTGTCTCATTAAGTATTTTTGTTTCTATGTTGGTAATACATAACTTGTCACATGTGACATATTTCACACATCTACAAAGAGCGTTTCTTTAACCAGTTAGACTCTACATTTGTGTACTGGTTTGGGTTGGCGTAGAGTTATTCCTCCTAGTAGTTAGTATGAGGCAGTGTTTTGGATTTGTGCTTGAAATAGTGTCAGCAGTTGAGGGATGTTTTTGTTATTTCTGATCAGTGTTTATACAGCACCAAGGACTTTTCTGCCCCTCACTCCACCCCACCAGCAGCAAGGCTGGGGATTGGGAAGGGGCACAGCCAGGCCAGCTGACACCACTGAGCAAAGTGGTGTCCCACACCACATGGCACCACACTCAGCATGCAAAATCAAGGGGAAGAAGATGGAAGGGAGAATGTCTGCAGGGATGGTATTTGCCTTCCCTAAGAACTGTTCGTGAGCCTGGCTTTCTGGGAATGGCTGAACACCTTTCTGCTGATAAGGGATGAATGAATTCTGTTTTGCTCTGCCTGTACGTGTGACTTTTGCTTTATTTCTATCTCATCCCACAAGTTTTCTCACATTTCCAGTTCTCTCCCCCATTGCACCAGAGGGGAGTAAGTGGCTGCCTGGCACTCAGACGCTGGCTGGGGTGAAAACAGCAACTTTTCAGCATTGGTCAATATTAAGTAAACTTATTGACATTATAGCTTTGGGGTTTAGTCCTTTTTTTTTTTTGTAGGAGTATTGCATTTATCATAAAATTTGCCTTTCTTTTCAGTTTCTGTGCAAGTTTTCAGTCATGATTAATGCAGATGTGCATTTGCTGTTGGATCATGTATATTGTTCTTCCAATATTTGCATGTCATCAAAAGAAAGATCAGGATAAAAAAAAAGCTACATTCATTTATGCCCTCAACAGACACAATCAGGCATCTATGCTGCTTTTTCAGAATTGTATCTATTAATGTTTATATTTTTTATATAATTCTGCAGCCAACTGAATAATTTTTCAAGAATTCAGACCTTTTTATTGATGAAAAGCTGAGTGCATTGTGAATCCCACTAAAAAACACTATCTATTTAGTCTATGCAATTGCTCTAGTTATTGTAAGGCAGTAAGTCTCTCCAGAGATTGAAATAAAATGCCAATATAGACACCTCTGATATGTGGATTGAATGAGTACTCTCTCCCTTCCCATCCTAAGTATCTGGCTGAACTTAGGTGAGATATATCCCACACACATAGGATTTTGTGTGAGCTTTCATTATATCATACTGCTGCTATTGCAATTTACTTCTGCCTGGCCTCTGTAACAAATCTGTGGTCTCCTCACATTCTGTTCAGTGTGCTGCTGCTGCAATGGGTAAAGACAGCTATCTACCCTCCACGGTCAAAATTGCTGGTCTCCAAAGAAATAAGAGAATATAATTTTCCACCATTGATTTATGACCAGCTTTAAATTTTTTGCTGGTGCTAGGATGTTTACTAGTACTTTCTGTTTCTTGTTTTTCGTTGTTTGATTGGTTGGCTGGTTTTCATGTCAGATTTTCAGGATATTTGAAAAGTACTGTGTTCTCAGAGGATCTTGCGTCAGCTTAGAATTACCTACATCACACTGATTTTAACAATTGAGTCAGGAATAATGATTGCTACATTCCTCCTCTATATGTACTTTCATTTTTCTGATTTTTCTTGATCTTTCTTACCACCATTCTACACACCCACAATGATGTGGTGACACAGTCCACAATTTAAATATTTACATTTCTCTGTGTTGTGTTCTCAAGCCAGAGAACTCTATTCCTTACTGGTGTACTTTACCAGGCATAAAATAAAACTTATAAAGTGTTTGCAGAGAATATGTTGGGATCTTATTTTTCAGTGGAAATAGCAGTCTGAATCTGTTTCTATCTAGCAGTCTTTACTTAAAAGCAGAAAATAAAATTAAGAAATTAGACTACCCCAATGCTTCACAGAAGACTGCAATTTTATGGCCATTTAGCATTTTTTAACCTTTTGTTTGTTTGTTTTTCTTGCCAAGTCTTTCCCTGAGCCACAGATGCCATTTCCTATTCAGCTGTTGCTCTGTTTCACACAGACACCCTGCAGATCATATGGGTAACATTCCAACCCAAATTGAGTCATTTGAGTACGAAATAGCTTCTCAAAATCTGTTACTGTTTCCTTTCCTTTCTTTTCTTTATTCACTTTGTTGTCTTTTTTGTTGATTGGATTGGGTTTGTTTTTTTCCTTTTTAATATATAGTTCACATCCTTAACACAGACTAATGTGTTTGATTTTAAAACTGTAGTCTTAAAAATGTTTCGACATCAAAAATGATACCCAACATTCAGTCCAGCTGAGAAATTTTTAATTTTTATTGTCTCATGTATGATGCCATTGCAGTTGTCACCGCTTTTGTTTCTATTGCTTTACTGCACTGCAAATAAAATAAAATAAAATAAAATGCCACTGAAGTAATATACCTTCCTATATTATTTCAGTGGAAATTTTCCCTTTTAAACAAACTGAATATTTCCACTTTAATTTTCATTGTAAAGGAGTATCTTTGAATTTCGCCTCTTCACAGTATTTATAATTTAGAATCAATAGTACCTTTCCATGTGGTCTGAAGAAAATTTATAGGAACCTTTTAGAACTCTCAATGCTTTTTTCAATCCAAATAAATAATTCAGTGTGGTAGAAAGTAAATGATTGAAATAATGCAGGCCAAGGGCTTCCAATTATCTTTGGGCAGGTTTGAAAATTGGACTTGTGCATGCTACTTTGTCAATGAGCCTTTAAACTCAGAGACGCTTAACATAAATAAAACCACCTTAGTTCTTCAGGATTTTGTTTGTTTTACACTGGTAGACAAATGAAGAAAACAATCTCCAAAATGAGGCCAAATATGGTATTTTTTTTATGGTGATTCACAAAAGCCTACACCATCCCCATCACACATGCTTTTTCACACACCATTATTAGAAGTATTCCCTAACTGCTAAGTTATATACTAATACTTTAAACAAACATAAACATATTTCTTATCTTATCAAAAAGATGATTTTTCTACCATTCCCTTTGATGATTGTGAGCCTGTTCACTTCTGTTGTCTGCTGGAAACCCTAGAGGGTCTCTGAAAAAGAACATGACAGAACTTTGAGGACCTGAGCAATTTGAAGATTTGTTTTCCTTTATTTTTCTTGACTTTCCAAGAGCTTCTAAACTAGTGAAGTTGTTCAAAGGCCTTACAGAAAATGTTGTGTCTCAGAGGACTCCTGCTGTGCTTTAATGCCTTAAATTTATCACCATGGTGTCTGCAATTAGTGAACACCATCTAAAACTACCCAATTCTTAAAAACTCTCTGATAGATATTTTATATTTTTAACAAAATTACCTCTGATCTGTGAAAATCGTATCATGCACTGGTATGAAACATAATAGATGTTATTTATATTCTTCATTAGACTTCTAAACAGAGCATTTGAACACAGGCACTTTTCACTTGTATGGACATGCACCTCAAAAAGATTAATAAATCCATGTGGATAATTTCAGTTTTCTTGACACTGCTCTATCATGTAATACCCCTGGGGTTCCAGGGTTACCTATTTTCTCTTTCTGGCAGGGTTTTGTAAATTGGAGAATCTTTACTCTTGTCTGCTCATTTATTTACTGTCATAACAATCCCCTTTTATATTGAAAATTAGTCTAGTCTGAAGCTTAAATATTGTTTTATACTTTTTCTTGTTTCTATATTACAAGTGAAAACTAAGATTTATGATGCCCTGGAGATACCACTTGGTTTCAGTCCTTCAAAGAGAAATGTTACATTAAAGACGATGTTGGTAACCCTGCAGCGTATCAGGAATTTATTATGAAATATAAACTGCACAAGAAGCAAGAGACAACAGTGAACACAGGCAAGAAACTGACATAGTGTATTTATTTTTTGTTTTAATATGGTGTTATGAATATTTATTGCACTTGTGGAAATTGCAGTTTCTGAGCACAAAACAATTTTTAATAGTTTAGCTGCTTTTACTAAAATGTAACTCTCCAACTCATGTCAAGTTCTCAAATCACTTTGCATATATCACCATTCAGGAAGTTACTAAATACCTCTAGGGTGTTCATCAGCTGTCTTGCAACAGAAAGATTTATCTTTTCTTTTTTTATATATATAATGCTTTTGTAAATTCCATTTAATAAACGAAACCCATTTTTCCATACCACTTTAAGCAAAAGCAGCAAAGATTTTCCATCAGTTGTTACTGTGTACTTGATTCTTCTCCAACAAAGACAGCTACTGAGTATTCTTTGATTAATATGCGAAATCCCTGATTGGAAGTTTTCATCTCTGGTATCCATTAACTTACAGGGCCATGTGGCTGGACTCACATCTCATCATCTGAGACTCAAATCTGGACATTTAGCACTGCATCTACAGATGTAATGCAACAGGTGAACAAATAGAAAATACCAGAGCAAATGGAAAAAAGTGAAAACAGCCAGGCTTGATCAAATCTGGCTAGGCAAGTGCATCTGAAAAACAATATTTTAAAGTTAAGAAAAGTAGACTACTAGGTATCAGCAAATCAGCCACAGAGAAAACAATTAGACACATCTTTGCAGTGTTTTGGAAATTGTCGGCATGGCATGATTAGAGCAGGAATTACCAGTTCAGAAATGTTGGCAGAGACAGTAAAACTGGATGACTGACAAGAATAGGACAAACCATATCTTGTATAATTATGTGAAATAGCGATTCAAGCATATATGTCGAAATATAATCATCAGTGAGTAAAGAACATGAATAATCTTTAAAAAAAAAGCCCTACCACAACAATTAAAAAAAAAATCCTCAAGAGAAGGATGTAGAAAGTCAGCATTACAAGAATTAAAAGACAGAAAGTAAGCAGATTTTGCTTTTAATAGTGTGTGAAAGAAAGAGAGGGAACTGTTATATGTTATGTTTAAAAGTCTTATTACACTACAGCAACTGATTATTCTAAGCTATTGTAATGAACATAACCTGTGTCTGCACTGAAATACCAAAAACTTCCTGGAATCTAGTAATTGCAACATAGATATATAAAATTTTGGCTCTTGAGGCAGGGTCTCACAAAAATTAAGGTGTGGGAGCTGTTGATCATCGTTAGGAAAATGTTAATTCATATATTTGACAAAACGTTTGTTACATTTCAGGTGTATAACAGAACCTGGATAAAGCACCCTAATATGATGTGTCTTAATAGTACCAATGTGCCAGAATTTTTAACTGTTCTGTTGCTAGTAAACTACAGAAGGGATGTTAGTACAACATCCTCTTTACTAATAAATTGTTTTTCTAGTGTCATTAGTTTATTTCCTTATTCTAAGTTTAGAAGGACACTGTTTTCAGGTTTAATCATAATGATGTGAAGATGCTCTAAGAACAGAGAGTTAATTGCCATGGCATGAAGAGGTCCTTTGCCGAGAGGACTCCTCTGAAACTCACAGCAATCTTTTCCAGTTGATCACAGACTAAGGTATTTATAAAAATGCAGTTATTCTCAGTGAGTCAAGGTTCGATTTCACAAATGACCTTAAAAGAGCAGAAAAAGGATTAGTTATGTTACAGAGAGAATCTAAAGAGTGCCTCTGGGGTTTTGGGGGGTTATTATTGGTTTATGGGGTTTTTTAATCTAATCTGGTATCTTACAAAGACATCTTTTTAACCTCGAAAAAACAGTGAGACATTAAAGAATGCTAGCTGTTTTAAAATACCTCTAATTAGCAGCAGTGCATACAATGATAAACTGCATGAAATAACAAAATACCCTTACAGAATATGGTCAACCAGCTTTTACTCCCAGTAAAAATCCATTCTGATGAACAGGCACTGTGGAAGTCTTAAGACACTCCACTGGAATGCAGTTCTGAACAATTATTTCTATTGTTTCAGAAGGAATTCTGCATGCAGAGTGCCTATAAAGACAGACTAATACTAGTATTTGTAGCAAGTAATTCACTACAATATTGAATTTCTCAAAATAAAGTGTTTTTTAGCCTCATCATCAAAAATACAAAAGGCAGAAGTGAAAAAACATGGCAAGATTGTAACAGTTTCCACACACAGTACTGAATGTCTTTAGCACAGAAGTATTTTTCCACAAGAAAGAACCAGGACAGAACCTGGGTCATGGTAATTCCACATTTTCAAGTGCTGGAAGGCATCCCTTGAAAACCTTATGTGGCCCTAGGATTTTCCTCTTTGTGTCTCTTCTGAGAGGCTGCCAGTACCTGAAGGGCACAACAAAATCTTCATAACTGTTTGTAACAATGATGCAGACTAGCTGTGGAAAATTTGAATGGCTTTGCCACCAGCTCCTAATGTTTTCCTGTGTGAGAAATTACGGGGCTGAGAATTTCATCTGAAACTGTCCTGCTGCTTTTTCCAACATGTTCTTTGTTTCAGAGTACTTTAAACAGATAACTTTTTTTTGTTGCATATTTGCTGAGTTCTTTCACATCATGCTTAAATTCAGGCCTTACAGCAAACACATTTTGTTGGTTTATAGCATCCATATATCCCTTCAGCTGTTTGGGATGCTGTTATCTTGTATGACCTTACTGCATCACATGATTCACCACTGTCCTAAGAGCAGTTACAGGAATTTCCACTTAGTGAAGAAGTGCAGACTGTATTTCTTATATTTGACTAAGCTGTTTCTTATTACTTATTGTATTCTCTCGACAGTAATAAATTTCATAATGGTTGCTAGATTTCAAATCAACTATTACACTATCTAGACAGAACAGCAAATCAATAATTGATAATATACAAATCATACCTAATAGCTGGAATGCAAAGGGGTTTTGCCTTAAGGTGTCACACTCAGCAATCACTGTAATATTTATTGAAAAATAACATAATTCTATTAAATCAAGAATAGATTGACGAATATATTAAGACATTTTCACAAGCAAAGAGGACAGAGCTGAGAGGAGAAAATGTACTTTATTATGCACACAGTTAATGATCTTTATTTTTGAAAACCTGATTAATTACATGCTTTATCACACACCTTGTTTTCTACATTTCTTTTGATGCTCCTACTTTCTAAACCAGATAAAACTGGATTAAAGCTTGGTGAAATACTCTTACAATAGGGTTTATCACTTGTGTTTCAATAGCTCTTGGAGTATAATAGTTTTGCTTAGGAGAAGTTTCTAGTGGGATAATTTTTTAGATAATCTTTTTTATGTTGTACTCAGAGAGAAACATAAGTGCTCAGTTGACATATGGTCAACATAACTAGAAAATTAAATATTAGTATAGAGACAATAAAAATTAAACCTCAATTCTGATTCTGTGCTTCACTCTGCATCTATTCACATTGGGTAAATCAGAGACTGGAATTCACAAGTATTGCATAATCAAGCACTAGACTGCTTATTAAAAGATGGTGCCCAAGTACAATCCAATTTTCATAAATTCATATAATCAAGGAATATACTAGCAGATTCTGTAGTTCATTGAAGTTTAGTAGTTTTATTTTTTATTTTCTATTTTTTCCCCTTTCTTTTTCCTTTCCTTTTCAAAAAGGCTTAATAGATAGAGCTATAATTCTTAGTGCTGATTTTTTACCAAATTTTGATAAAATAGATTTTGTAACATAAAAAGATCATATTAATTAATTAGAAGTTAGCTCACATAATCATGAGGTATCCATGGAAAAGCAAGTCATACTTTTCATGTCCTTAAACTATTTTCAAAGTTCTTCAGGCTTCTTGGATTAGTTAGCTGGGAAAAAAAATGAAATGAGCATGGATATAAGGCCTCAAAAGCTTTCTTATGTTGCCCAAATCCCTGTTTCACTGTCGATAAAGAAGGAAAAATTGTGATGCTTATGGTTTGTTTCTGTGGTCTGTCAGAAATGAAGCAGAAGTCATGAAAACATTTTGTTAAAAAAGTTTAGAAGATTATTCTCTAAGACACAGAGAAAAGACGTTGTAATTTTTGCAAGAAAATTCATCAGTTTAATATTTTTTGTTGATATATCTCTTGGAAAGGTATAAAATGTCTGTCCTGGTATGCTTCAAGGATAAATATTTTCATTCTTTACACATTGTTTTATTGTCAGTAACCGTTAACATGTACTAGAGCCCAGGAAATTAACACAAGAAAAGGCTCCTATAATAAGCAAAGAGTAGAATTTTGCATTAAATTTATTAAAATGTATTTGATTTCTTCAAATATAAAATATATGCACAATATAGAAGTTCAATGACCACTAATGAGTTCTTGAGGACTACTATAAGTATCTGCTAAACTGATTTTTAAAATAATTTACAGACTATATGTTGTACAAGATGAAGAAATATATATCATATCAGAGAGTTCTTATTTATTACCTTATTAATTCTATCAAAGTATTAAGTGAAAAAAAAACATTTAAAATTCTTTGCATCATAATATACTTGATAAAGTCTCAGACTTCACCTTTATATAATCTCTAGATTTTACAGATGAAAGCTGAGTCTCACCTGGCAAAGGAAGCTTGAAATACTTAAACATGCATTTCTGTCCTACAAGCATCATGAAAAGAATCTGCTTTTGCAAGTTGTTTGCTTCATGACATAATGTACCAAATGGTTTGCTGAAAAATTGGACAAATTCCAGCTGAACAGCTACTATTCAAATTGATAGTGACAGCTCATCCTGAAAAAAAATGTTATTTTCAAATGATTGATATGAACTCAAAAGGGTGTGAAGAACTGTAGTGTTCATATTGCTCATGAGCTGTTGACAGTTTGGCACATCTCTAATGCTGATTAGAAACAAGCCAGGACGCTGCAGTTTGCATTCACATTAAGCTTACAGACCACATTAATTATTTGATTCATAGGAACATTCAGTATACTAAAAAAAAAAGCCAGAGTTTCAAAATCAAATGACCTTTCTATCAAGTATCTCAATATCTATGATAACAGTATTGAGTGAAAAAAGGATGGTAGGGGAATATTAACAAACGTTAATTGAACTGAACAAGTGGCCTTGGTGATATTCTGTGAATTGCTGATGCATTTAGAGATATAATACAATGAACAAAATGCTTGAAAATGGAATTCTGAAAAACTTGTGTACATTCTTCACATTTGACCTTTTTTAGTGCTTATTTTTACATTTCATATTTCACCTGTGCAAACGTTAATGCCATAGGATTATTTTTTAAGAGCCCTTTGCCTGACAGCCTTTCTCTATGGCAATGCTGATGCAGGCAACCAGAAGAAAGTGTTAATGTAACTTTTCCAGCAGGCCATTATTTCTCAATTGGTTCTGCAAAATCTTAGCATCAGCAAAGGCAGCTCCCACATCTACCCAAAAAATTGCTGGGATATCTGTGTCTGAAGGCCACTCTGATGTATTTCTGTAGAATACCACCTATTTATCAGCAGATCACTACTATTATTTCACACTGACCATACACAAACCCCAAAATGTGACGATCATTTTGAATTTGCAGCTGGTCTCCAAGACATTTCACTCATAGCTGCATACCAGAGAGACTACAGATTCCTAGACACCAATTTTTTTTCTAATTTTCAGTCATATAGGAAAGAAAAAAAGGAGAAAATGAGATGTTTCCCTAGGCTGAAGAAGTTTCTCTTCCCTCTCTAAGCAATTGGCAGACAGAAACCATTGCCCAGAAGTCAGACGAAAGCACAAGACCCTGCCACCAAATATTGATAGAGTTCAGGAAGTGAATCACTATCTTGTTTTCTTAGATGCCAAGTGCTGAAAGCAGCTATCTTTCCATTTGTCAAACCTTCCAAAAAACCCCAAGAATACTTTTGTATCCAGAAAAACAATGAATGGATGCAAGGCTACAGACCAGTAAACTTGTACACCCTCTTTAAGAAAAAAATAGGCCTGCTATAGGAAAATGAAAAGGATAGTGACCTTCTCCTCAGCTTGATCAGAAGAAGCCAGAATCACAAATGTGTTCTGAAGGACCACGGTACAAAATGTGCACTGTATTTTCATTATCAACCACATTCACCAGTACAGCAAGGTTTGGGCTTTTGTTGGGTTTGCTTTATTACAGAGGAAGAAATGTGGACAGATCTCCATGCTGAGAGACAAGGTACAAGCTGAAACTGACCCACAGATTCAGCAGAAGGGCACTATGCAATAGCAATAGTTATTCAGAAACCACAATCAAGAAGTAGCATAAAAATTATAGCAGCTGACACAGGAGAAAGTTTAACTTGCATCTAAGTTTAACTTGCATCTCCAGCACATAGCTCAAGCTCTCACTGACCTTGGCAGAATTATATAGGTAATATGACCATAGAGTGAACAGCCACAGAGTATTGTTCACTGTATAGCATTGTGTTTTCCTTTTCAATATTAGCTGTTTTATTGCTTTTTTGAATATTGTATATTTGAATGAATTTATAATTTTTGCCACTGCACACACAATGCATGGGCACACAATCTTATCTTGGCTGAATTCCTTCACATAATGTCCTTCAGGTAGAATATAAGAGCAGTGGTGAGACATGACAATCCCAGTTCTTATTAATACTCCTCCATATTCAGCTACCAAAGAGGAACTTCATGTGTACAGTGACCTTTTACATCACCACTTATGTCTTGAAATTATAGAATTGACTTTATTAGCTTTGTTATATTAAGATTCAAAGTACACAGCTCTCTCTATCACTTCAGTCTGAACAGTAGATCCAGCTTTAAAGGATATGTGAGTACAGTACAGATTTTGTGAATGTTGTGGTACAATATCTCAAAAAGCAGCAGGAACAAATTGTTAGGACAGAGCAAAGAAATGGTAAGGCCAGACTTCTCTTATTTGGTTCACTGCCAGCAGCAATAAAGTCTGCCAGAGGGATATTATAATAAGTATTACAAAATCATAGATTTTTTCATGAAGTGTTATCGCTTCTTCTCAAGACGAGATCTTAAACCCAAAGAAATATCAAAAGCCATTCTAACAAATCTCCCTTTCCCTTAATTTAATAATTGCCATCATCTCTTTACAACAATAGAAGATAAGTAGTGATAGCAGGCAGCTTACTTCTTTGTGACAGCCTTCCCTTTATATCTAGATGCCTAAATAAATGTTTGGATCTCTGACATCCCCTTGAACCTGGGGTTTAATATCTAATGTACACATGATAACATTGTGCACCTGTTGTACAGCCAGGGTTAGACACATTTATCACTACACAATGTGATAAATGGTGGTCTTAAGTCCTGTGAACAAACTAAGTCCAATACTGATGATAGTTGCCACTTCCAGCTGAAAAAAAGCTAAAAAAATAATTTATTTTGTATACAGAGATTAAATGTACATGCAGTGTACATTTTAATTTTACTCTAATGCAGCTTTTAAAAATGCTTTTATCTTAATAAGGTATGCTTATTTCAAAAGAGGCCAGTTAACAGACACTTCGCAGGTAATAGGGAAATTTTGCTTATTGCAGATTCTTTCATTTTTCAGGCAAAAATCATTCTGCAGCTTTTTTCAAAACTGAATGTAAATACACAAAATTGAAAAACTAAACACAGAAGACTACAAGGGTAGCTGACAAGTAAATATATCACAGCTGCTTTTATTTGTTGTTAAAAAAAGCAGAAAGAAAGCAACAGTAGTCTTCTGACTTCCTTGAAGATATCTGATGTACAGAAAAGCAAACTAGGTAATAAAATAGGTTTGTGCTTTCTAATATTTTTTTCTCTCATTTCCCAGAAATGATGCTAATGATTCCTCAGACGATATTTCATAGCCTAACTTTTCTTTCCTTTTCTTTCTTTTACTTTTTTTTTAATTCTTTCTTTTACCAATATCATTTTATATAAGAACATACCTATTTCCATGCCAATTTATTAAAAATGTAATTTATTAAAAATGTGTCCTCTGACTTCCATCATTCCTTTTGACTCTGAGTGACTACGAATCTTGGGTGCTCCTTTCCCTTAAGGTCGGCACATCACAACCTGTTAATTGCACTTTAGTCTAGGAAGTTACAAAGAGTTAATAAATGATGACAAATACAAAGGCATGTCTCTATCTCAAGAAATAGTACCTGAAAATTTCCTCTTCTAACCTGATATACTGTAGCAGTGACTGGTTTCCAGATAGCCCTGCAGCCACTAGCCACAGAAGCTATGAGCTGGCAGTGCGAGGCTCACAGCCCACGCAGGTTCTTTGCAGAGCAGTAGGGATGCAGTCCACGGCACAACAACAAAGCAGGGCTCTATCCAGGGGCAACACGGAGGAGTTTATTGAGGGGAGGGGGTCCTGGACAGAACAGGGACACTGGGGGAATGCACAGGGTTTTGAAGGAAGGTGGGTACGAAGGGCGTGGAAAGGGTTCTGCCAATGGGACAACAGCGTGGGTGGAGAGGAACAGCTGTCTGTAAAAAGGGGGACCAATGAATGGAGACACAGGGAGGAGATTCTGAGCCCCAGCCAATTGTTCGACACTCTCCCTGGAACCTTCTGGAAGGCATGGAGATTGACAGGTGCCAGGGACAGGGTTTACAGAACTGACAGGTGGCGGGGGGAATTGGGGTCAACCAAATGGGGAAAAACCAAAGGGGAATGCAGAATAAACCATTGAACAGAATAAAACCTCAAATACAAAATGAAATACAATGAACCCTAAGAAACAAACGACCACAACATACAATAGCATGAAAGATTATTAAAAGCTAGCCACCTATACCTTGAGTCTTCTGTGGTATGATGTTTCATAGGAAATTGAGGTGTTGCTGTTTTAAGCAAAATTAAACTTTCTTTTCCATTGTAATTCAGTCATATACTACCTAGGTCTTCACCCAAACACTACTCCACAGGAGGAGCTTTGTGTACACTTGGAGACGCAGAGGCAAACTGAGACATCACTAATAGCTCTAATTACTGCTATGCTCCTTGCTATTGGGTTTATATCTTGAAGTGTGTCTTTAATAGCTGAACAGATAGACAGAGATAGATAAGTACTTTCATTAACATCTAGAAATCCAAATGAAATTAAAAACATATAGCTACTTTTAGAAATTGTTGTCCTTAACAGTGCTCTGTCCTTTAGAGTTTCCACAGGTGATTTCAGGTGCTGTTACTTTGGGGATTCCAGCTTGAGATCATTTACATTTAAAAAACCCAACATTTAAAATAAGAAGTTTGTTACAATTGATCAATATTTTAGAGCCATACTGTGTCTAGTGATACCTGATCTGAAGTCTTGTCTTAGAATAACTGTAGTGGCAGATTTCTGGAGTACAGATAGATCCCGTTGATTGTTTTCTTTCTTCAGTCTGGAGTCTGTCTCAATTTCTTAGACTCTCCAAAGCATGGGATACATTAATTTCTGTGCTTGGGACAGAAACCATACCATTCTGAAGTACAGCATTTTAACTCTTCCTGTAAGATCCTGTTCACACAAGGGGATCCCCCAATTCCTGAACCATGATTTCACATCTTACATTTGGACATTACTTTTAAAGCTCTCCAGATGAAAGAAGGCTGTGTTTATTAACTTCATCTTAATGATCAAAATGGCAATTTGGTGCCATAAACACTCTGCACAAAATTAAAGACTAAATATCATAGGCATAGTATATACTTTTTATTGGTGGTTACAACTAATATATAAAGAAATATTAGGACTTATCTAAACATTTGTGGTAATAAAGCTCTGCAATCACATCAGTTTCAGAATTTTTCACTTTAATTTATGTCTGGGATAATACTATGCATAGAACCTGTCTTTATCATGGATAAAGAAATATTTTTTCTAATTCAATTTAGAATGAAAAACTTTCTGCTTTTTGGACTTTTCTTTCCCCTAGATCTTTATTTCCCAAGCCCAATAACATTAGATCATCAAGCAAGCAATTTTTATCTCATAAATATTGTGTCTAAGTGACAGCTTGTCAAATTTTCTGAGAAGGATAAGACCATAGAGTGGATTACAAAGTTTATGAAAATGTACCAAAATAGGTTTAATAGGAGTTTTTTGCAGATAATGGTATCTCAGATTACTGCTTCTGGAGAGCATCTTTAGCATGTCCTGAACTCTGTGCTAATGCCTTTAGGCATTGCTTGTTCACTCCATCTCTTGTCCTGCAGAGAAACTCAAGCATAGCTTGGAAGGAAGCCACTGCATTCTGCAGATGTGAGCTGTGTGCAGCTATAATTATTGAACAGTACAAGTGGAAAATAGAATTCTACAACTATACCAAATTGCAGTCATATTACTTATTTAGATATAAATAATAAAATCATTTATAAAGAAATCTCATTATAACCCTGCTACTGATTACCATACTGATGTTGAGATACACTGTCATCATTGAATTGCAAGAAATGTGTGTGGTTTTGACAAATTCTTGCTCTTTTAAGTGCCCTTCAATATTGCTGAAGTAAAAGAGAATTAGGTATGTAGCCCAAGACCAGTAGAAAGAAGTAGTACAAGAGTACTTAAATAGAAACCTTTATGGTCTAAAAGTCCACAAGTTCTTTAGTTTCAAGCTTTATCAATTAGCACTTTCTCAAGGATAGCATCCAATGATCATTTCCCTGTCTGAATAGCACAATTTTTGGAAAACTGTGATTTTCAAAGTAGGCAGTCTTCTTTCTTTCCCTCCAAAAGACTGAGTAGTTACCCTGTTCTGAGAACAGCTACATCTCAAGTCCACTTAGCTCCAGATGAAGTAACCAGCTAAAGATATTTGCATGCAGTGGACTGATGCTGGCTGACCCCCCAAAAGCTCTCTATCACTCTCCTCCACAACAGGACAAGGGAGAGAAAACACATCAAAGGGTTTCTAGGTTAAGATAAGGACTGGGAGAGATCATCCCCAAATATCATCATCACAGACAAAACAGACCTGAATTAGAGTTATTAACTGAATTTACTACTAACAAAATCAGAACAGGATAATGTGAAGTAAAATAAGACCTTAAAAACACCTTCACCCCACCACTTACTCCTTCTCATCTCTGCCTCCTACCCACCAGTGATGTGGGGATACAGGGAATGTGGGCTACAGTCAGTTCATTACCCATGGCTTCTCCAGCTGCTCAGGCAGAGAAGTCCATGCCCTATTCCTTCCATGTGAGACAGTTCTTCATTAACTTCTCCAGTGTGAGCCTATCCCACTAACAACAGATCTCTACAAACAGAGAGTATTTCAAGGACAGGCATCTGTAGCATCAGTCAGGGTCACAAGTCCTATCAGGACACCTGCTCCACCATGAGTTCCTCTCTCCACAGGCCTCCCATAGAGTCACAGCCTCCTCTCAGGCATCCACCTGCTCTGGCCACAGGCTGCAGGTGGATCTCTGCATCCCCAAGGATCTCTATGGGCTACAGGATTACAGCTGCTTTACCACACTCTGCACCACAGGCTGCAGGGGGATATCAGTTCTAGCACCTAGAGCAACTCCTGCCCCTCCTTCCTCATAGAGTCCTTCCTCCCCTGTGTTCTCACCCTGCTCTTCTCTGGCTGCAATTACATCTGCACATAACTTCTTTTTTTAAATCTTATGTTTTTCCAGAGGTGTTACCATCATTTCTGATGCACCCAGCCTTGGACAGTGGTGCATCCATCTTAGAACCAGCTGGTGTTGGCTCTGCAGGACATGGAGGAAGCTTCCAGCAGCTTCTCACAGAAACCACTCCTGTAAGACCCCCTGCTACCAAAACTTCCCATGCAAACCCAATATATTGTATTCAAAAAATCAATCCAGGAGGAACTATAAGAATGCCACTCTCTTAATTTGAAAAAAATTCTAGCTGGAGAATTTGACCTGGTAGAAAAAAAATGAGATTCATTCTCTTCCTCAACTTTAGACAGCACACACCAACATCTACTATCTCCCCAGCTGGAATTCCTTCAGCTGCTTAGCAACATGGAGCCTAAGTAACCTGCTTTAGTCTGACAGGGGGGCTCTTGGCCTCATTGTAAGAGTCTTAGCTTTTCATCCTTTGAATAAGTGCATTTGAATCTTTTATTGAATGTTTATTTGAAGAAAAACTTCACAACTAGCTTGGGGGAGAAATTCAAATCCAAGTCTATCCTTCCCTCAGGTAAGTGCTCTACTCACTGAGCTAGAAAGTTATGGTCTGATGAGCCTTAAGTTATTTCTGCACAGTGGCACAGACTTGAGAGGAAAATTATCTGAAGTCTAATCATTAGGTGTTCTAGGAAATGACAGCCTTTATTTAACATACTAACACAAAGAAGAGCACTGAAATGCATGTGAGAATGGCCTAACACCATTTCATTCTGCAAAATAGCACTTCCATCCCTCAATTTTTTTAAAAGAAAATGGAAACTTTCTGCTTTCCTGTAGAAGGAATAATATACATCAAGCCACATAAGGTTTTGTGAATGCTGAAATAATCTAACAAATCCTTCAAGGTCTTGAAAGGCAATGAAGTCAGCCTCAGGCAAGTGAAACTGAATGCCTCCTCTACTTAACACCTGTTCATGTGTCCAGATAAGATAGTTTAGACATTTAATGCAATGGCTCTGAATATGAATTGCATTGCAAGGACTCACAGCTCTCTGCATGAATGGTCCAGTATATTTGGAAAACTAACTGGAGTGTAGGAATTCCTTTTTGGAGAATGAATAACTGAGAGTTAGCTGATGCAGTGCTGAGCTTAAAAGAATCAAGTGTTTTAAATTAAAATTATTAAAATTAAATAATTATTCTTATTCTTCTTCTCTTCAGTGAGACACTGTATTTATTTATCCTAAAAACATTTTAAAGTTAACTCTATTACATGATATTTTAGTAGACATCCCATCTATTTTTTTATAGGTAGATGAATTTATCAGAGTTTCACTTTCCTCTGGCTATCAGGATTACATTAGAGGCAGGAGAAGATCAAATCTTTGATTTAGTAATGGTTTAAATGCTGTGCTTTCAAACCACAAGGTGATTTTGTCACTTTTTTCCAAAGGATAGTGAGTGTTTTATGTTTTGTTAAGGTAGCTAAGTATTCCAAAAGCAACAGAATGTAAGTTAAAAATGTGCTTTTGGGAGAAGAAAATAAACATAATGAAATACTGTATTGTTTGTCTTATCATGCTTCCAGAATATATTGCAACTAGGGAATTAATTTCTAGGAGGAGAAAATCCTGCAAGAGTGTTTCCATACTACTATGTACTTGTGAAATACATTTTGCTTTTCATAAGAAATAATATATATTAGTGTTGCTGAATAGATGCATATTCATACAAGGATACAGAGATATATAAAAAGACATTTATTGAATAAAGGTTAAGAGAGGGGAAAAGAAATCATAAAATGAATGAGAGAATAACTGATGCTGCCTAATTTTGCTTTTACTCTTATAATTACAGAAACTAGGTTATTATTTTTAAAAGCTTAAACTGTACCAAGAACTTCCTTTTGTAGATTCCTTTAGTATTCAAGCACTTTACATTTCTCATACCTTATCTTAGGGGTATGGCTTCACATTTGTCCATGCCTCTAAGATGAGATTTACCATGTTGCCTTTTACACCCCTCCAGGGTAATATCCAAGAACAGTTTAGAAAATGTTCTGACGTTCTACCTTAAGAATGCCACACCAAAGCAATGAAGTTCTCTCTTAATTACTTACCCTGAAAACTTTTTGCATACAATTGTCAGTAAAGAAAAAGGGGGAAAACATTGGTTAGCCAGACCAAAGTGACTGGGGAAAAAAGAAGAANGAGGGAGAGGGAGAGGATGAAAAAACAAATAAACAAAAACCCCACTCCTAAATATACTTGACCTGCTTTTATTTAAAAATCTTAAAGATAATTTTAGGCTGAAAACTATAGCAGGGAAGTCATTGTCAGTTTCCTTATTTTCCTATTATATATGTGTTGCTTTTGTGTATATATAAATATACTTTCACGAAACGGTTTCTAGTCATTTATTCAAATACAAACACTTCCCTCCAGGATCACTAGTCCTAACCTACCCAAGAAGCAGTTTTGACCTTCTCTTCTTGGTCAAGATATTATTGTAATTATTATAGTATCTTTCCAAATATTTAAAGATATTTCTTGATAATTATTCAAATACTAAGTTGTTACTCTACCCAAACTGCAATATAACTTCATAACTATTAAGACAACAGTCAGAAAACTTTCTCTATAATAAGTTTTAATTTTAGATACACAGAAATGCCCACCATACTTCAAGCAAACACAGGAAACGTACCTACTGCTCAGTACTGACCTGCAAAAAAGGCAAGACAAAACACCATATATTTCCACAGAGATTCCAGTCTGCGGTAAAGAAAGGAGTCAAAGCCATAACAACTTTTCTCTGTACGTAGCATTTTAAAGAAAACTTGAGAGTATTTTACACCTGAAGAAATCAGCTGATACGTAAATGTAACTGAGAATGACATATTTCACAAGTTAATTTGAAAAAATTTTGAAATACAGAACAGGTAAAGGTGTTTGAACTTCTACCCTTCCAAGGAGATCATTTTTTATCAGGGCGTGGATTTGGTTAATTTTTTTACTTTTTGAATTTCAGAAAATTCCTCAGAATTCTCTTTCTTAGGCACTTTTCTTTCCATCGTAACTGAAGCCCATATCTATTCTGCATTCTTGTCACAGCAAGGATGCTACATTAACTTAAGGATTCCAGTTCTGTACTGTGCCATACTCATACCTATCCATATATTGAACCTTTCCTTTCCAAGCGTATGTAACTCCAGTTGTGAAATTTCTCTCTTTCCACTTGACCCAACATCTCTTCTTTTCTTATTATTGTCTCATAAAAAAAAAAATAATTCTAACTTCTAGTAAAATTCACAGCAGAAGCATACATGAAATTGCTGTATCTCACAGCTAATCTATTTTAAAACCTTGTATTCTGCATCTAAAGGGAATACAGTACCGTATTGCAGAAATGGGAGGTTTAAAAACTGTTTTCTTTACACTGAAACAAAATTCCCCCCTTTGTGGCTCAGCATATGAAATTGTATATTGTTTAGAAGATATAAATGTATCTTATGAAGTGTGAGTTTTATTTTAATTTTAAGAGACTTTTCCTTAACACAGTTCAAAGAATATTTAAGTAACCTGTAGAGAAAGAAGTAGTAAATGCAATGGCACAGAGGAGGTGATTAAAAAAGCTTTTGGAACCAGGTGGTCTTTGCATTGCCGAAATAATGAGTGTAGGTTGCAAGAATTCCTATAAAAATATCTGTTCCACAAGAAATATAGCTCTGTAACCACTCTGTAATACAAGAAGGAGACAGGATGTATTGTTCTTAGAAATGCCTATTCATCCTTGTGTTTCTTCCTGCAGAAGTCTTGGCTTCATTTTCTATACTCAAAATGTAAACAAAATGTATTTTTCTATTCTGTGGTAAATGTTCAATCGATACGGTCACCTACTGTGTACAATCACTGGCAATTTCATGCGTTATTATTTGCAACTGTGTGGTAGCATAGAGCTACCCAAAGTTTTTCAGCCAGTGGAACATACTTAGCACAAAATATAGAACTTGCTGTGAAGAATTCATCTGTGTGTTTAGAATTCCATGCTTTGGACTTGATCACTTCCTAAAAGCCCTAATATTCATTTTTATAATTACTTCTCCTGCAAACCTGCCACTGAGGAAAGTTATTAGTTCTTGTCAAACTTCTGACAGGCTTTTTCAAGTGGGCATAAACACAGAAGAGTTTGGTAGCTCTAGGCAATATAAAACTACATTTTGAAGATATTTTGTGCATATATAGGTGCACTGTCATGGCAGCTATCACTCAGCTCATATACAGAGGTAAAAAGTCATTCCTAACCTCTTCTGGTAACATCCATTTCTGAGTAATCATTAACAGGATATCACAAAAAAGTGATAGTATTCAAATTTAAAGGTAATGTAGGAATGCTCAGCTATTTTAATAACTACCTCAACATAATTTCACAGCACTTTTAGCTGTAATTGCATTTGTGAAGTCAGGAAGCACAAGGATGTGTATCCATATAGATGAATTCTGAACTGCTTCAACAAACTGTCTTCTGCTGCTCTGAGAGATGTCATCTAAGCTAAGAAGCTATTTCATAATAACTCACAAATAGCATAGTTAACGTGTATGGCATAATGAATACAAGGTGTTGTATTCATTAATGCATACTAATCTAGTAAATGAATATCCAAGCTTTAGACAGTTCTGTCATGTTAGATCCAATGTGGCTTACCTCCTCATGACTTTGGAAATTTTAGTTTGATTGTTTCCTCATTTAGATTTGTGTCTCTGATCTTCAAAACAACAGAAGCACCAACACCTGTGTGCATGTCAGGTTTAGAAGATTTTACTTAAAGTCCATGCTTATAGTCCTAGTTTAGAAGAAACAAACTTTCCTTGTCTTCTTCTTACTCTTGGATGATCATCTGATCTGAAATCATTTTTCTTTTCATACAGCTACTGAATTATTAAGTTAGGGTTGTGTGAAACACATGAAAGTAGATAAATTTTGTAGTTATGGAACCACAAAATTTATGTAGAGGCTTTCAATACTAGAGGTTGCATGTTGTTACACAGATAATTAGAAAAATGAGGTCTTATTACATTTAAAGAACAAAAGAAACAAAACACATAAAGGGATATGCTGATAAAATTAGGTAGTTCTGAAATATCTAGAAAAAGTTTGAACAAAATAGTGTCCTGGTGGTTATTATCTGTCCTTCATGCATAACAGTGTTAGGATTTTAAGGCCACACTAACTCAACTCGTTGATCACTGATAGAGGAAAACAACCGCACCCAGTCATGTTCAGTGGTAGCTGCCCACATGAAATTGTATATCTATTCCAAAAATTCTTTGAAGGAGAATAAATATTTTTTATTCCCTAATGCCCTCTCCTTTACTCAAAAATTTCACTCTATAGGAGCATATACAAAGTGTGTTCAAAGGATATAAAAGTCAAAATTATGGACTCTAGGAACAGTTATCAATAAAAAACAAAGTGAAAAAAGTATATAATACCCAGAAACTCAAGATGCAATGAGTTAAGCTATGATGGATAGACTTTTTTGAAAGGCTTTTCCATCTGAAAAAAAAGCATCTCCTTTTTAATAGAAGCATGCCAGATGCTTTAGCAGAACCTCCATTTGTCAATCTGATAGAAGACAGTGTAATTTACTGCCTGTGATGCTAATGATAGTGCCTAGATCTATGAAAAAGGTCTGAATCATTTTTTTACAGAAGCTTGGTGGTCACTGAATTACAACAGAAAGAGGAGAGGAACTCTTGAGATTGATGGTGTGTATCATTCTGTTATTTCAAGAAATATATGACCACTGTGGTTCCATTGTACTAGACTCAATGAACCAATTTATGAATTAACAAGTGGCAGTGTGAAGTAACAGTTGCTAAAAACAGCGTGTGTTAATCAATGATTGAAGAAACATTCGTGCACGTGTAGAGTTCCATTCATAAAGAGCAAATAATTGAGGCTGAGTTTTTTGAAAAAAAGAAACCAGTGTCTGTATTTTAGATCTGAATATTCTTTTTTCTCCAAGATCCAGGGGAAAAAATGAAAAACGAATATAGGTACAATCTGCCAATCAAATTATATTAAAATGCCAAATTAAATATAGTCTTGTCCTAGTAATTTCACAATGTGACATGATAAAGCTACCTACTTATTAGGGTATTACACCTACAACTCCCATTCTCCTTACTTTAATCATTCTAACCTCAGGGCTAAACAGAAACAGAAGAGAGAAAGGTTGCATCCCCATTTGCAAAAGCTACTGACCACTATCACTTAGAATTTGGTTGGTGCCATGTCTGTTCTACAGCTGTACAATAGCGGCTATAAGAATATCTGGGGGGTAAAAGAAATAATGGATTATTCTATTGAGTAATTCTGAGAGTACAAGACTTACACATATGAACATATACCTTGTACTACTCTCTGAAAAATAAGGAACCTGTCCTTCCTTAAATATTACAAGTAATGAAATAGAACCCAATTTAAACTGTTCTTTAAAATATTTCACTTCTTTCCACAGTTTGCATATCATTGCGAAAACATCCCAAATACTTTCTCCTATACATCAGTATTAAGTCAAAGCTACTTTTTTCACAAAAGCTTAGTTCAACAATTAAGACAGCCATGCAATGAAAAATGAAAATTAAAACTGCATGTCATCAATCTATTTCTAAATATATGACTTCTGCTGAAGTGAATAAGCACTATATTACATAACGGATGAGGTAATTAAGATCATGATTTTTTTTGTTCCTCTGCCTACTGGTTAATTCTAAGGTTAGTGTTCAGTTTAATGTTGAGCTCCACACGATGTTTCAGTATCATGCTGTACATAAATTGCTGGAGTTCTGAGCGTTAAATCAATAGGTCTGCTGTCTTGTTCAAATAACCAAGTTTCCCTTAGGCAAACCCCGTGCTGACACTCTAGTGTGAAACTCATTAGTTTTCTTGTGGACTAAAATATGATATGTTATCTATTAAATAATTAATACCACGTTGTAAATATGAAAAGATTTACTTAATGAAAGAAGAGTTTGATTTTTCACTGTCTTAGAACTCAGTTTAGAATAAATTCTAACTTGGAACAATATAAACAATTTCTATCAAAAAATAAAATAAAAATAAATTTAGAAAGACCAGGTTGGAAAATGAAAAACTACTTCCAAATACATATATATGTAAAAGGTTAGATGTCAAGATAGTTGCATGTAGATTAAAATATTTCCGTAAAAAAGGCAGGAAGGGGAGAGAGAGAGAAATGGAAGGGGTTATATAGCTAGAGTCAAGCTCTCCTGCTGAACACCAAAGCTGGCAAAGACTGTCATAAGAAGGGCTTTAATTGCGAACAACTTTTGAAGAAGCAGGTCTTAGCAGAGTAAATGAAAGCCCAAATTTCAACAGTACTGTTTGCTTCAAACTCTAATGAACTGCATTATCACCTCTCAAATTTTGGCTTAAATACATTTATTTATGGAAAGTTTGACATTAATAAGTTAAAATATGATGGAGAGAAGTGAGTACAGAAGAGAAGCTACTTAAGAAAAAATAAGAAAATGGTTTGTGAGAAGTGCTGCAGAAAGATTATTGTCAATCAGAAAAAAAAAAAAAACACTGAAAAGTAATTTTTCACCACAGAGACGTATGTGAAAGCTGATTTGGTTTGGAAATTGTCTTCTTCAAAAGATCTAGAGACCACTCAATCAAAATTTGTTGCATCTTTCCTGCTTCTTTTTGTGATCTATTTAAGAAATTGCAGAACAGAGATTATTATCCATAAGGAATTATTGACTCCCACTGGAGTCAATACACAATCTTAGTATAAAAAAATATAAAGATAAAAGGAATGAGGCATAAGAGGAGGTTCTATCAATAGAAGACAGCGTCTTGTCATTTCACCACTGAAAGTCACTCACATTTCTCATGCATCTCACAAAAAGATTTTCTGCCAGTGATCAGTTCTTAAATACGTTTTATTCAAACAAAATGCTTTGTTCAAAACACCCAAGGAGCTTGAGGAATATCTGTTATTTCATCAAATTAAAGTATATGAAAGGAAAACAAAATACTGTGTTAGTTAAAATGAAAGCTCTTAAGAGGCTGGTTACTCTCAGAGAAGAAGGCCTTTAATAGGCACATATAAGAACACTGATTTTTTTTCAGTGCTTTTTCATATGTCTCCATCTAGCAATCAGCTGTAAACCCAGTCTTCAGACTGGCCTAACAGCTACCTTTCCAGTCTCTGACATGAATTTGGTTACAACCCATTCTGATACAAGGAGCCATACAGAATGCATTTAAACTGTACGATTTTTAGTAGAAGCAAGTCCCACAAGCTCTTTGCTTCCAGCTTCTGTCCTCTTAAGTTAAAGACAACAGTAGTTGAAGTTGTGACTGATTTTCCAGCTAAATGGAGTTATTTTATATGAGCTTTAAAAATAATGTCATTTGGTGCCACAGTGAATGTGATACTGTCTCTGATTCTTTTCAAACTTTTTTTTCCCTATTTACATTTCAAACAAAAGAGAATGTATTGCACAGAGTTTTGCTATCAGAGAAATGACTGTAACATCCTGCACATTGATACACGTAATAGCATGAATCCTTGGCTACATTATAGGTTTAATAATGAAACTCAATTCTGACAATTGTATGCATAAAAAACCCAATAAAGTCAATGCAATTATTTAAGTTGAATTTATACATAAATATTTGAATAATGACTACAAGTCTTATTGAACAGAAATATCACACAGGTTTGCTTTTGTGCTGTTTTAATTGACCAAGATCAGCTCAAAAGTCAAGCTGGTAATACATACAGCCATATTTCAAGTCATAAACAAAATAATTTATTGCTAAGCATTTTTATTTCTCCTCCAAGAACAATACTCTAAAAGACATGGGGTTCTGCCATAAGGTTTCCACTTATTACTTAAAATGAAACATAAATTGTTTAAGCTCACTGTGAAGGTCACTTTTGCAAACTGATTGAGATCTTTAAAGTCGGAACAATATGCTGAGCTGAAATGCTTCCTTCCGCTTCTTGTGGTTGAATGTTTTTTTCCTTCTGCACTTCTGATATGTGATTTCTTATTGTTTTCTGTCCATTCTGTGAAATACCAAACCATTACATGTAGATGCTGGCAGCCATAATCAGGAATCAACACCCTGAAGGCAGGTACTTGGTTTGACGAGCTCTTTTTTGCCCACTCTGCAGTGAAGGCAGAGCAACCCCAATAAAATCTCATGTGCATTCTCACAGCCTATTGCCATTAGGACTTTGATGGAGCAGCAAAGATATTTGATATTAAAAAAATAAATACAAAATAAAAGCTGCAGTCACAGAGTCCTATTAGAGTATCTGTTAGTAGCAAGCAAAATCAAGTGAATCATTTATGGCCAAAACACACGCCAAAAAAGTATTTTCTTTCATATTTTAAGCTTTATTTTATTGAAAACTTTTAGGTGATTTTTCCATATAATGAAATTTTGCTTTATTTTAAAATGGCAACATTTCTACATATCTTGATGTCTCATTGCAGCTTTTGCTCTGATGTAATAGAGAGTTTGGATGCATAGCAGCTACATTCTAATCTGGATTACAAAAAATCAATAGAAACATTTTGAAAAATAAAAAAGTGTTTCATAATTTTAATTCATAACCTTATGAAATAGTTAATTAAAATTCTACCTGTTTACTTTGATTTTTTAAAAAAAATTGTTTACATTAATTCAGTTTCTTCAAAAGCCATCTTTTAATATAAAGTTTTCTTTAATTGGCTTTAAAAATGTAGTCAAATAGAATTTTCTTAGATAACCTTTAACAGTTTAAGCAGGTTAAAATTTAATGTCATTTATGTTGGAAAGGTGTTCAAAATATTATACTATTAAATATTTAATGACATCATTATGGAAGATTTAGCTATTTTCAAACTAGACTCAGGAGGCCAGAGATATCATTCCACACTACTTCTTGAATCGTTAAGCAGGTCTACTGAGATTTGTAATCTTTTCCAAAATTTAATAATACGGTTTAGGTTGCTGCTAGCTTTGCAAAATATAGTATTCTTACACAGATGTGACTGCTAATTAAAAAGTCTCTTGTGGCTGCAAATGGGTTTCAGGGTGCTGCTTTTATTCGTGTTTGTATCATTAAGGAAAATTCAGAGCAATCAAGTATTTGTGTATTCATAATTATAATGTACATAAAAGATTCAGTCTTGACTACTGCATAGAACTATAAGAAAATCATATTTACATGCAAGTGCTTTCAGCAGCTTATATCTACAATATTGTTGCCACTTAAAAGAATTAACCTCTGATTCTTACCAATCAAACAGTTCAGTAATTACACTGGTAGTATATCTCTTCTGAAGCAGTTGTTTGTCGAAATATCTGCAGATCGTGTGTGCCAGGTATCCTAAGGGAGAGAAAAAAAAGATTATTTTATGAGTGATTGAGAGTGCTTTAAACAAACCTTTCCATATTCAGTGGGGGATAGAAATTGACAGGATTTTAGCAGAAATCAAATAAGAATGCTAGAAGCTAACCTTCATATCTTTTGAAATTAAGAAATAGCAAAACATTTAAAATCATAACAATAGGAATCTGAGTTAAAAATGCATTGTCACCTAAGTAATAGTAATTATAATAGAATACAGAAAGAGAAGGCATTATAGTGATTGTTAAAGACACATATACCACAAAAGAGCAATTCATTCTCTCTCATTTCTGTAGTTCTCACATAACTATGTTAAACCATTACTCAAATATAATGTTTATAAAGCATATTACAGTTAACTTCTTTCTTTCTTCCTTCAAAATTTATGGAGAGAATACCATGATAATAATATACTGTCTAAATTTACCTAGGTAAGTTTTATTTTTTTCTTAATGATTAATTCTCCACTGAAAGGTGTGGGGTTTATTACACTATTCTAAAAAAATCTAAACAATGTTTTAATACGATCTGGGGAATTATTAGAGTATCATTATAAAAACAAAACAGAAGGAAATATTGAAGTCATGGCAATAGGGAACTTTTATTTTTTGACAAACATTTTCCACCTTTCCTATTTCCTTCTCTCTCAAGTGAACTTTGGATTTTAGAATACTTATGTACAAATAAAGTTCACATATTTAAAGAAATAAGTAATTAAATCAATAAATAGCTGTGCATAATATGCTGCCAAGGAAAATATCCTGAAAAAATATCACATTTTCAGCTGCAAGTGTAAATAGAAGTCTAATCAGTCAAAAAAAGTCAATTTCTGTCTCAGAAAATCTACAATAAGGAAAATGAAAAGAATTCTGTATGTTTTGTGCTAACTGCCAGACTGATATTCCTAATTCTTATACTTTAGCATAGCTTAAATTGCTACTTTAAAAATAATTTTATTCACTTCCCCATATAGCCTTTGTAAGTACAGAAATGAAACAGCTCAACCCCTTCAAGAGAAAATGGAAATGCGAATGTGTTACTAATATTCATTTTTCTTTGCCAACTGTCAATGTGTCTGTATATGTGGAAGTATGTATATTCAGAAATTTATGACATACAAAAAAATTCATACACCTGTATATTTATTTAGTGCACCATTTTCAGTGCTTGAGATCTGGTAGCCCCATACAAATGGCCAAGATCATTGAGAGAATACGTGGCATATAAAAGGAAGAAATGCATTGTCAAAACCCACAGCTTTATCAGATGTATATCTCAGCTAAAGCTGCAGTCGTGTGTTATAGAAAAGACAAGCTGGTGACAATCTGCAGAATTTTTCCATCATTTTAGATTCCCTCACAAGAGTTACATCTGCAACACAGCTTTCTCTTCCTTGCTTTAGGACAATGCTATGCAGATGAGAATTTTTGCCTGAAAGTTTCAGTACTGAGAAAAAAAAAGATGAGAACATTAGATCTCTGACTACAGCAGTTGGATCTGAAATTTTGCTTCTGTTGGAATGCATTACCAGTGCTAGAAATAGTTTTTCCTTGCAACTGAATTATATATTTGCTAAATTATTAGAAAGCTTTAAAACAGTAAAATCTTCAAGTAAAATATGTAATCATTCTTTATTCAAGGGCAAAGATTTATTGAAGACAATAATGAGGTGGTTTTTCAAGTAATTAGGTGTATTTTGGGGTGTGTTGTTGCTTTTTTCTTGCTATATGTAGTCAACACAAATGTCCATATTACTTCATGTATTCTATATCAAAATTATTGGATAAAAATATTAGGAGATTGTGGATTAATACATAAAAATCATTTAGCTTAGAAGCTTCAATTTCCTTTTACATATCAGGTTTCAAGGGTGCAACAGAACTAAGTGTTCCATAAAGTTAATTAAAAAAACCCATCACAAACAAGATGTTGGCAAGAGATAATTATAAGACACAATAATTCATTATTCTTAGAGTCATTAAACTTTTTTGGAGTATATTAAACACAGAAGACCAAAAATATCCTTTGCTTTTTTGTGTTTTTTTATATGATACTCTTTTTTTAATTTTATTTTTAATCTATGGACCAAGCTCTGATTTCAGGGGAAAAATGCTCATTTTTATGTCACCCAAAATGTGAAACCTGAAGTTGTGATACGCATTTGGTGATGTGAGTTCAAGACTTGACTATTCCTTTTTCTCTAATCCAGTTGATCAGAAAAGAACTGATTTACAAAGGTAAAAAATGAACATTTCAATTGATCAGTAACATGTAAAAATGTATAATAATATTTAAGCCTAGTGATAGAATATAAAAATGCAGAACTGAAATGGGGGAGATTGAATAAATAACTAAATGCAGGCCATGTCATTTGGTACAACCAAACTTTGCCAATCCAGACAGCTACCAACATCCATGAGAACAAACATCTAGCAGTGCTGATACATAAAGCTGAAATATGGCTTTTGATTTGTAGTGCCTACTTTTACTACAATTAAATTAAATTAAACGCTAAGCGAGTGATCAAAGTTATACTTCTGGACATATGAGGACAGATGTCAGACTCTTAAGTTTGAACATGCAGCACACAGAAATAAATAGGATTTCAGTTCATATAGCATGCTGAAAGCTAGGGAGGAAAACAAAGCCATGGAGTCTCCTAACAATAAACATAAAGGTATAGGTGAACTGGGGAAAACCTGGGAAGAAGTTAAAGACTGGGCAGAAGACTAGTTTCTGAAAAAACTCTTTGTCTTGTTTGCCCTGCTGCCCAAGAAGTAACACAGTAAGATAAAATTTTCTGGAGAACAGTGTAAATAGAGTATGTTAGACTGAGCTCACTGTACGATGACATTAAAGTTTCAGTATTCTGCTATAGTTTTTGTTTTATTTATAAAAAAATATTTCTGAGATTTAAATTATTAAAAGCAAGAGAAATAAATTCAAAGATATTTTCTTTTGACATTTTGGAAGGATAGAAAAATACTGCAGTTGTAAAGAAACGTAATATAGTTTTTCGGGTAGTGATTCTCAATTTTTTATCAAGTCCACAGGGAAAACTGCAATTGCTCCCAGACCATTCTTCAGATGCTGATATACTGTAATTACTGCACAACTCTAGGCTAAAAAATAGGAAGTGTAGCAAAAGACTGTCTCATCAGAACCCTTAAGCAAACAATTTCACCAAGCTTTTACAATAATACAACACAATCCTTGAAAATTACTGAATAAATTTATGTTTTCATTTTGACATATTTTTAGTTTAGTGAACTAGAATATTCTATTTTCTATGAGTAACAGTGGCATAAAACAGCGGAAATTCTGCCATTTTCCAAATGTGTAATATCGTGTTAGCAATGGTGTTCCTTCTTAGGGAGCACGAATGACAAGACTGAATCCCAAATTCAGTTCTGCTATGTGAAAGAATCAAATGCTGTATCACGACTTAAAAGGCCAGTGTTAATACATGACTCAACACAGAGGGCAGTACTGTACTAGGAGGAATATCTCTAATGAGTTGACCTAAACCAGAGCAAGAAAAACATGCCATTTTCTCATTGGATAACCTGTGCTGATGGTACCCTCAACACATTCTACTTTTCATGGACCAACTTACACTTTAGCATGTGTCTGCGCAGCACCTAGGATAAGTACAATGGGGATTTCCTGCTTCAGTTTCATCAGCCTAAGAGAATTTTTTTCTTCAAGAGTTAATAACCATCATCTCAAAAGGGCTCAAAGCCACTTCTCCCAACATAGCTCACTAAGAAGTCTAGCTTCCTGACCCCAATTCTGTTCGATTTAACACTCGTCATTAACATTATCATAATTAAAAGCCTAACTGAATTTCTCTTGTAAACCTTCTTCCAAGAGTTTTATAGGAATGTCAATTTGCCATAATTATTTCTCTAAAGTAAAAGAATTGTCATTTCCTGTACCATAAAACTTGATATTCGAACTTTCTTAGATATTTCAGATAAAGTTCCAGCATCATATGCTAGAATGGAGTATGTAATTCTGAGCCTCATTTAGTGACGTGTACTTCAAAATCAAACATATTATTTAATCATAACACAAATTATTAGTGTATATTAAAAATAAAATTACAGAACAAGCTAAGATGCCTTCCCACATATGAAGTAACAGATGTTCTTAATATGCTTTCAAATGTGGGCATGCATTTCCTCAGTAACTGTGAGGGTGGGAAAAAAAGCATTTCTATGTGTATGTGAGGACTGACACATACACACTGTTGCTTTGTCTCCATCTTTGTATTCAGCCAGATGTAGAGATTTGCCTAAAAGAATATTTCTCGAACATTTTTAGCATTTTACAGATAATCTTACAATTTGAAATCAGTTAATTCAAAGAAAATAGGGGAACTCTTCTCCCATGAACACAGGTGATAATTTCAGCTACATTGTTCTGTGGAATTCATCTGCTATCAGTCACCGGTGTTTAACTAGTCCTGTTTTTAGGTCATCGTCTTTCACTCAGCCCTCTCCATAGCTCAGTAATATATTACAGTCTTTTCTTCCAGTATTGATCTTTCTGTTGCCATTCTTGTATCAAGGTTATAAGGCTGTGCTGCATAACCACAGAGAGTCTAAAATTAGAGGTAAATAGAACTAGCGTGTTAAATAGCTTTGTACTACATCACACTCATTTCTGAAATTACCTCTGAGTTTTTTGTGTATTGTGTATTCTGTGTAGATTTAGGATGCTGCTGGAAGTTACGCAAATGTATATGGCTTGAGAGTTGTCTCTCTGACTTGTGTCTTTCCCACCATGATGCTGCTGGAGCTAACATAAGCAGAGTTGTCTGAAATATTTTCGTAAGAAAATAAAGACTTGAGTCATTCTTTAGTAAAATTATTTTCTATAATATCATACCACTAAATACAGTAAGAAAGTCAGTTTTGGTGACCACATCTTACAAATTTCAAGTACAGCCTCACTGGATAGAATATTTTACAAAGATAGTTTCTGCTGCCCTGTTCTCACACACTTCTGGGATGACTGGATAAACTTCATCGTGGTAGCTTAGCATTTCATCATGTTGCATTACTTTGGTCCTGCCAAGAATTGACAAAATAACAAATATAAATACTGCAAAACAAGCCCAGCTTCCAGAATGCAGCAGTGTCTCCCAGCCAACCAGAACCAACAGAATATAGTGCTTTGGAATTCAGCTTTGCCTTATGTAAACCTTAAACAAAATTAATGAGCTGCTCTTTGTGCTTTCCAAACAGGGTATTAGAACATTTCTGCAATTTTTCTTTCCTTTGTTTTCCACTATAATCACTGTCTTGCTGTGGCAGTGCTTCAGTCTGCCATTCTTCACCAAGAACAGCTTTTCAAGCACTTTTAACCAGTCTTGTGGTAGTGGCAGTGAGATAAAGACAAAGCAGAGCTATATGTTATCATTATAATGCGGGCACTTGCCTCTATGTCACTGGAACAGTTCTAATATTGCCTGCATGCAGACTTTCAATACCACAGCCTAAAATCATAGATCTCACTTCAGAGTCCTACAGAAGAGTCTAGTGGTATATATACAATCTCTCAGACTTGCACTGCCCTCCTCTAGGGAAGCAAAGCTCACACTGCTCTGTAATATTTTCCTTTCAGACATGTCAGAAGTAAAATTTGAACAAAACTCTGAAGTGTAAATCATCTATGATAACCTAAAATTGTGACATTATACCATATTGTGTGCTCATGTAGAAGTTTACTCTTACGAAAAATTTAAAATTGGTATCTTGTGACAACCAAAAGTAAATACCACATCCTCAATGCATATATTAGTTTGTGCTGAAAAGAGAAAAATGAAAAACACCACTCTTTTGGGTTAAAAGTTTGAAGGGAGAATAAAGCCAGTCTAGTTGATTGCTAATTTAGGGAACTTAAATAACTGTTTGACAAACCTTTCCAGATTGTTCAGGGAAGTACAAAGATTGACACCAAAGATTCAGTTGCCACCAAATACTGACAGAGTTTAACTCTCTAGTTCACTGGCAATTTTACAGAATAATGAAGGAAATATTTTTAAGGCTTCAAAAAGTCATAGCCAAAGAATGTAGATAAATGCTTCATATTTCCTTATTTCTGTATCAACCTACTTTTTCTGTCAGCTCAAATCCAAATATTACTCTTCTTTATTCTAGAAAGCTTAGACCGCTGGGTTCTTGTATTTAAAACCCAATGTACAGAAAAAGAATTGATAATTACATAAAATTATTTTTGTAATTTGCAGGGTCACATTTCTGAAACTGCTCCTAGTTATACATAACACAGTTCTTTTCTCACCATATATTTTAGAATAGAAATATGGAATAGAATATTCCTCTTACAACATATCACTTGTTGTTGGGGTTTTGGGGTTTTTTTTGGTCTGATTTGGTTTATAATTTTCTTTGTAAAATCAGGAACAAGAGGGGCTAATTTTAAGTCTTCTCAAAATCAACAGGAATTGTCTATTACTAGTTTCAGCTAGTCTGTGTTAGATACCTGCAGCAATATAAAAAGTTGATGAAAAACGAAGTCTGATCAACAATATCTAAAATACTTGAAGATATGGATCACATACATTAAACAAGATAGAAACTAATTCCAGTATATGGTTTAAATCCCTACTTGCATTTCAATTATTTACATTTTTACTGGAAGAATCCATATTCACAAATTCCAAACCCAAACGCACTAAACCTGGTTAACACACATCATACAGAACACTTGTCAGTTTAAGGTTTGAAACCAATTTGAAGCATGTAATGAATTTGTATCTGAGGTACAAAAGAGATATCTGAAGTGACATCCCAAGGCACAGTTAATGGGATTGTCTTATGTAAGTCTATCTGGTAATATGATCATCTCTAATAACATTATTCTGAAGTAATCTCTTTACAAATTAAATTAATGAATTATATCCATTCACCATGCAAGAATACAGAACTGAAGTGTTTTTAAGGTATTTTAAGGTTAATATCAAAACATTTCTCAATCCCTCTTAGGACCAAGTCATTATGAATATAATAAAGTATTGCATTGAGCCAGAGGCAAAGAACAAGGAGACATACAGCAAATAAAATGTTGCCAAGTCTGGTGTATTATGTTGTATCACATGCCTTTTGAAAATAATAATCAAATAATTAAAGAGAAAACAACCCCATGCTGGAGCCCTGTACCAGATACTACAGGTACAAGAATCAAAGAGAATAGTTAAATTCAGTATTGGATCTGCTGAGTTGGAGGGGAAGGGCAAGGGAAAACAATTTCTCATTCTGAAAGAAAGATGCATAAGGAGAAGAGAAAGTATTAAAAAAGCTCATTGCAATGAGAGGTTGCATTCAGCTCTGTCAATCAGAAATAGAAGTACTTGAGAGCTCTAAAATGGAAGCATAAATTGGAGGTAAGGGGGAGCAGTATAAGAGTTGCTGGTTTAAACCTTTTTTCTTTGTCTTGTTTCCTCTTATGAAAAATGAGCCTTGCTGGAAGAAGCTTCTTTTTGCCACTTAATTGTTGTGCTATTAGAGGCTATCAGGCACACTACGGTAGGGATATTGTGAAGATCTGGTATTTATCTCATTGATAAGCCCAAATAATTATTAGGAGACACAGCACAAGGCATATCTCTTGTAAATTTTCTGTAACAGAATTCAATGATGCATTTAATTGCCATAAAGGCAGGAGCCAGCATACTGTGAATATCTTGACTCACCTCCAGTTTTGCCTTACTGAGAAATGTTTGATAGCAGTATTATTTTTCATGAAATAACTACACAAGAACATTTCTTCCTTGCTGGTTAAAGCTTATTCTCTCCCTATTCTATTTCTGTCAGAATGATCTAAAAGTGTTTGGTAGTGGCAACCTTTTTTCCACTGATAATAGAGACATTTACCCAACAAGTGGGTGAATTTCTCCTCCATTTGAAACATTTGAAATATCATTTAATCTGGTTTTGAAGAAATTAAACCTAAACATTGAAGCAATCTGTATCATATAGATTACCTGTATTATGTAGTTAAAGTCCAATATCTAACAAAACATTTTGATTCTTAGGATGCAGAATCCCATTTTTTGTTCTTGCCTTCCTCCCAGTTACCACAGAAGTCATGGTCTTCCCAATGCAGGCAGAAGCAGCACTGGCAAGCAGGACCCCTGATATTTGACATCCCATTGAAAGTCTGTCTGTTGAGGCATTGTCACCCCGCCTTTGCAATACTCTTACCATAGGTCCTCTGGCGCCTACTTGATCAGAGAACACTTTGGCACTACATAAAAATGGAAGGTTTTAAAAATCCCCAAATGAAAGAAAAAGTAGTTAACAAAAGCAACCCAGGGCAGCAATAGAAATTAATATAGAGGAGACAGTACCTTTTTTATATGCCAAGTTCCATAGAATTTAATGTGTTCAGTCACTCTAAAGGGCAGCCAAAAGGCCTGCAATTTAGGGAGCTGAGGATATTGTTCACACAGAGTGAAAGATTGTGCAGGAGTTGTGACATTTGATGGTGACTCTGTGATTTGACTTATCCAATTGGGCAAGGGATTTAAGTTTTGCCACCATGGCATACCATTTGAATAAAAGGCAACAGGGAACGACAATGTTTTCACACAATGGAATTTCAATAAAGGTACGCAATAAGATGCTAAAGCAACGGACTTTACCATGTGACTAAGATACCAGAGAGGAGAAATTTAAGTCAATAAAGACATTATAATGAAAGTGGAATCAAATCAATCACTTCAGATTAATGCCAGCCTAGTCCTGTGCACAGACTGCCTGTTAAAAGCATTAGGTGTGTTCCTGGAACATGTCTTCTAGTTTAGTTTCTTCCCAGAAGGATTCTGTGCATGTGCTCTGCAGCTGTAAGGTAATGTGAGACCAAGCATCGTAAGTGGGATGGTGTGGACAGCTGCTTCATAACTGCATTATTGGTCTCAGCTAAAGCACTAGTGTATATACTCTCACAGGACTGCTGAAGCACTACCGGTTAGGTTAACTCCTTTTCTGTTTTTAATACAGCTGTAGGAAAAAAAAAAAAAACAAACAAAAAAAAGAGCTCTACTTCAAGTACAAGGAACTAACTGATGGACTCTATCCTGCCCTGTAATTACAGGACTATTCCAAAGACAGTTGTGCCCAAATGCTACATTAAACAATTTTCAGATCTTAAAAGCTGACTAGTAAGCATAATTTTGCATAGGATTCTTAAAGAGAATCAGTCGACAGTATTAATTTAAATTAAAGCAGAAAGATTATGAGAACCAAGGCAGAATTTTTCATGCCTATAGAAGGATGTTTAATATGAATCACTGGAATTTTGTCCCTGAATAGCAAAGGAAGGAACTAGGCATATACTCTGTTTCTGGAGCTTTATAGCATTAACAGCACTTGTCACTTATGACTCTTCAGGTGGTACTTTTATCAAGTAAACTCAGTAGTCTGTTGATGATTTTATTCAGTCATAGGCAAGAGGCTATGTAGTGGATTCTTTAGGATGTGGTACAAAATGATAAGGCTGCTCTGCTTTCTATAACAGCGAAATCATAGCAGACATTGCAGGTAACAAGTCTTCAGTGAGAGATTTCCCTATCCAGTCTAATTCAGCTCGCCACAAAGCAAAGTAGATGCTTAAACAATCACATTTTGGTTTAATTTGTGTCCCTTTGCAAGTACTCAAAAAATTTAATAAAAAGTGACTGTAAAACATGAGCTGTATCTGTAAATGGCAAAACCAGAAGTAAATGGCTTTTCTATTTCTCCAAGAAAATCCCTGTTTAACCTGTATTACAGGGAACTCCCCGAAATCTGGTCCATCCTGGTATTATACTGGGTTAAATAATTACAGATACCTGTGGTCATGTTTGTGGCTAGCAGGCATTGCCTTAGAAGTTCCTGCAGTTACAGAGTGGTCAGAAGCAAGACTGTCTCAGTTCTCATGGACTGCTATGATTAAGCAGGCATCACTATGGATCATATGCCTGTCCTTAAGCAACTGGATAGCATTTCCAACAAGCTGGATTTCTTGTGAACAGAAAGGAACTGACATACCTAGTTCTTTACAATGAGTTCATGATGACACTACAAGTGACATTAACACTTGCAGATATTTCTTCTTGGTGGAAACTGAAATTAGAAAAGAGGAGTTCTCTTACAGTGTGCTACTTGACTACTACTGTCCCCATTTTTTTTTTTTTAATATTAGAATGGTATAGAAGTCGTCTAAATAGGCATGCTACTAGCCTTTGATCTGCTCGATTTTTATACATATGAATTTTTTTGTTGTGCACAGAATAATATTTACTTTCACAGTTTTAACCAAAATATTATTTACCAATAATTTGGAAATCATGTATGCTGAGTGTGCCAAAAAATGACACAGAAATCCAAAATTAAATAATAGCAATATTTTCCACCATAGTCAGAGGTAGAATTCATGCCACTAATGCAGGTTTAGCTAAATATTCATTATTGCAACTTGACACATCTCATTCTTCTGACCACGACTTAATACAGAAACTTCTCAGCTGGTTTTGAATTGCTGTCCCCAAAAGGTATCTGGGGATGCCACAAAACAGATCTAAACTAGAAAGGTCCACAGCACACTCGTCACACTCCTCAGAGGGTGCCAAGCCTTTCTCTAGAAAGTTGGTCATGCATTGTGTTTCCTAAAGAGGTCACTCCACTACAACCCTATTGTTCTCTGAATTGCAAAATCACTTCCATGCTGAATTATTCTCCTCATTGCTCCTGGGGCAGACTCTGCCTCCCGCTGTAACAAGATTAAGCTCATTCCATAACTGTCTGGACACTACCTTGGGATCTTGGCAGGCTTCCTGCCTCGCTGAAACCAAGATGAAGCATCTGCTGTGCCATTATAGAGTCTTGGCATATGCATCCCTTAAGAAAGGGTATTGTGACATAACCAGTGGAGCACAAAAGCCCTTACTGATTTAAAGACCCACAGGGTTATTGCCATCTGTTTATTAATTAGGTGCTCTAGGTCCTGATTGTTACATATGGAATGAACCAGGCTGCTGGTGGCTCAGTCCACTGGAATGTTCTGGTTATAAGGAAAGGCTTTTTAGGAAATAGGAAATAAGTGTCCTTGTTTGAATTGCCCGGTCAATGTCTCTCAGTGTTATAAATCCAAGTAATTATTCCACTCCAGTACTAAAAGGTTTGGATGAGTCTTTGGTTCTTGTGTTGTTATTAAATCTATATTACATTATGGCACACGACTATATGGTAGAATAATAGTTTCAACTTTCTTCCTCATATCTTCATGGTTTTCTCATCATGACATGTCAGTGGGTTTTTCTGTTTTAATCTGTCAGGAACATTGTTACCCTGTGCGTAGAATCTCCTACTGAAACCTCTCATTCAGCAACCAAAAAGTAAAAATCTGCCTGAGAACCCATGGATATTTTAACAGATATTGTTATGTATTCTATGATTGTTTGCAAGACATGCCCAGCAAAGCTGCAAAAAATCTGCATATCTCTTCTGGAGCACTGTAAAACTGGCAGTGTGTTCTTAGTTAGACTGATTATTATTTTCAATTTCAATTCCTTATATAAGCATATAATTCACAGTATTCATGATATACCCACTTTGTAGCTTACACCTTCTATCTCTTGGAAGAGAACATCTTCTAATCATGATTCTTGAGTTATTTTAGGACTGTCCTTCAGTGGAACAGGAAGGCAGTGGGAATTTCAAATTGGCCCTTCCTCTCTGTGTCCTCCCAAGTCAAGCAAAACTTCTGCCTAACCAGAAAATAGATGACAGAATCATGGAATGGTCTGGGTTGAAATGGACTTTTAAATATAGCCCGTCCCACCTGCCATGGGCAGCGTCATCTTCCACTGGTTATTTGGTATACACCCATTGCACAATAAGAGCATATAATTTTTTTTCTAATACTTGAAATAGTAGAGAACCTCACAGGATAAATTGATATGATTCTGCATGAGAGCTGAATAATTCTCATATGTAAGGCCTTCCAGTAAAAATATTTCTACATCTGACAAAATATCAATAATATGGGAGATACTGTAGAAAATATATGCTACTGCAGAAAACCCTAGACAATTCCTTCAGAATTCAAGAAATACTATTTCAATGTAACTGCATCCTGACCTCTAGAAATGGGGTTGTTTAAGATTCTTAAAGGTGTTTCTTAATGGTCAGTTACAGTTTCAGGTAGAACTGATTATTGAATAAACTGATCCATACTTCTACCTACAGAGTATTTTTATTTTCAAGATCTAAAACAGTTTCATGGAGCTTGGAGCAAAACAGAAGGAATCTTGCAATGCAGCAAGCTTGAACTTTAAACCTCTGTGGAAATGAATTATGCATATGGATTGTATGTACAGTTTTAAGCTTTAGAAATAATTTTGTATACTGACACTGATGATACAGACATAGCTTCAGAGCATTAATGTGAGTTAATGCACAAGTCTACAGGAGCTGACATTGTGAAAAAAAGGAATGAGACAAAGGAAGTAAAACTGTTAATTGGGAGGCAAAGTGGATTTTTCTTTGTGATTGAAATAGGTGAAAAAAGGGGAACTAAACAAGAAGAAAAAAAAAAGATATTCTGCAAATTCATCAGCTTTCCAACATGAGAATGAAAAACTGAATTATCCAATGACAACAGCCAGCAGACGTTTTAATTTTAAAGAAGTAAATAACCAATAAAGAACACAAATATAGGATTTTGGTTTTTCCTGAAGATTTTTGCAGCGGAGGAGATAATGTTCATAGACCACAGAATATTCTGACTTGGACGTGACCCACAAGGATCACCAAATCCAACTCATAAGTGAATGGCCCATATGTGGATATAATACCTACATTGGTGTTATTAGCACCACGGTCTAATCAATGAGGTAATGAAATAATTTCTATTCAAATATGAAAGCTTGTATACTGTTGTCAATACATTTCTTAATATAAATATAATTTAAATAATAAATCCTCTCAGGATTAACCCTAAACTTCTCATTGCTCCATTCAGCAGGTGAAAAGGATTTTCTTGCAGAGAAATTGTGCTGTATGAGTTGCTTGTTCAATATCTTCTTCTTCCTAGTACACATTTGGTTAAAAATATGAATTCTTTTGATGTGAATCAATGCCTTTTTTAATCAATGGAAAACTTATTTTCTAAAATAACTTTTGTTTTGGCACCATGATTGTGTACGTGTGTTGGTTTAGAAAGATAGGTGTCTGCCAGGGAAAGCTGGAGCTTCCCTTGGAATGGAGAATGTAAACACCCTCCCTCCAGATTATTATAATTTTGCAATTAAGGGCTTCCAGGCAAAGATAGGGGAATAGGAATAACAGGTCTTTACTAGTATGTATAACAAGGCAAGCAAACAACTACAGCATTAATAATAAACAGAACCATGAACCTCGAGGGGCTTTGCTTCACAAAACCCGGGGCAGTCTGATCTTGGTGCCCCTGCAGGACTCTCAGAGCACTGAGCTGGAACGGTGGAAAATCCCGGGCTGGTGGATGAGATAAATCAGAAGCTCCGCGGCGGTCACTGGAACTGCAGGGATGTCCCGGCAGGGCAGGGCAGTGCGGGGCCACAGAGCAGCAGCAAAAGGAGCAGTGCCGAAAAAGCGGCGACGGTGGGACAGGGCCCGCCCAGCTCCAGCAGGACAAGAGGAGGAGCTCAGAATTCCTGGGAGCGCGAGCAGATGATGGTGGATTTCCCAGGACCGGACTTGGTGGTGACAGTGAACTCCTCCCGCAGCAAGCAGCAACCTCGCCATCCTCTCTCCAATGCCGAGAGCAGGAGAGAGAAATTGCCGCCAGCTCCGCCCTTTACCTGCCCCAAAACTCACGTTGTCTCCTNTGAGATAAATCAGAAGCTCCGCGGCGGTCACTGGAACTGCAGGGATGTCCCGGCAGGGCAGGGCAGTGCGGGGCCACAGAGCAGCAGCAAAAGGAGCAGTGCCGAAAAAGCGGCGACGGTGGGACAGGGCCCGCCCAGCTCCAGCAGGACAAGAGGAGGAGCTCAGAATTCCTGGGAGCGCGAGCAGATGATGGTGGATTTCCCAGGACCGGACTTGGTGGTGACAGTGAACTCCTCCCGCAGCAAGCAGCAACCTCGCCATCCTCTCTCCAATGCCGAGAGCAGGAGAGAGAAATTGCCGCCAGCTCCGTCCTTTACCTGCCCCAAAACTCACGTTGTCTCCTCCGACTTTTGGCCACCTCTTTGTTTTGGCCAAGCACCCATAAGAACCCAATAGCTAATCTCCTAGCAATTTATGGGGAAAAAAAAATCCATAAGTAAAAAAGAGAAAAAAAAAAAAAAAAAAAACAAATNAAAAAAAAAAAAAAAAAAAAAAAAAAAAAAAAAAAAAAAAAAAAAAAAAAAAAAAAAAGACAAATCTAACCCCCAGCAACGTGGAATAAGGGACCAGTGGCTGCAGTGTACAAGACCATTGTCTCAGGACTGTGCATTTCAGTAAAAATGTGGCACGGATTTATTTCTTTATGATGGAGTTATCAACCTGTAGGTGATATTTTCACTTGTCATATTTGATCACACACTTCTCATCTGTAACTCAACTGCAAAAATCCATTAGTGCTCAAGACTTGTCCACTGCCTTAGAACTTTCCAGACAACCGAAGGTTGTTCTCTGTCAAAAGGCAGAATTTCTGGTCTTTAAAATACTGGAAGAAACAACCTAAACCTCCATGAATGATTGCAAGTTAAACAAAAATATCATTAAATGGCCATATCATGATATGTCTGAGAATAATGTTGTAAATGTAAAGGCATATTCTACATTACAACTTGCTTTAGGCAAACATATTATTCATTTTACTTTTAACTATTTATGTATTTATACATGTGTGTATATATATATAGAACCCCTTATAGTCTCAAAATAGATTATGTATCATCACCTTGTAGTAAATGAATGAGTCCAGAAAAGTATGTGTGTAAATCTTCTAAGGAAAGCAATTTTTAAAAGTGTATTGATTTGTCTAAAGTGTTAAATTACATAATAGCCATATACTAAAGCATTGAATAATTTAAGTAAATCAATGTTTTCTGAATTTCATACAAGTACAAACTTACTAGGCAGTAAAATAAATCAATATGATAAAAAAAGAATAGAATGTAGTGATAAATGTATGAGTTGATAATAACCAGAGGTAAAAACTCTATCATTGTAAAAAAACCTTTCAGTAATCTTTTCTCTATTATTCCCTTCAGAAAACATGGTACTCTGTAGCCAACTGATTTTAGCCTTTAAGTAACTTTTTATTTGAAAGGCACCTCACAGAAGTAAAGTGTAACATTTTTCAAATTAACACCCTGAGTATGGAATAATAATGCACATTAACTTCTATTAAACCTATTTCATGCAGTTTATGGTTCCTACAACAATTACATACTCTACAGACCTAAAGGAAACATCACTTCCACTCTGGAATGACTGCCATGTTTTCTTTCATCAATGTCTGCTGGGCAGAAGGCTCAGATTTTAGATCTTAAAACTTTTAAATATTAAACTTTTTTATTGCTTGTTAACAATACTTCTGGGTACATTCCAGAAAGTTAAGAGTTAAATAAAAAAGGAGAAATGCATACATTTTAAAACTGTTCATAACATTCACCGGAAAAAAATATGCACAATTAATTTTTAAAGTGAACAATAATAGTGTATCTGCAGAGGAAAATTGACAATGTTTTTTTATAGTCATATTTATGAAACCTATTAAATTCTTATTCAGTGGTAAAAAGATTTAATGGTAACTTTTTATAAATTGCATAATACTTTATTCATTCACAGTCTGTAGACTCCAAAATTTTCTAGAAACACTATGAGGAACTTACATACCTCTAAATATGGGTGGTTATACTACCAGATTAACCAGTATCTCGCCTTCAAGAGTCACATCTAAAACCATGAGAACAGAATAATTTATTCTGCAAAGCCGCATGAAGAAATATGATTAGTTGGCTATTGATTTTTTAAAAAATAGACAAAATCAAGTCTTCAGTATTAATATTAGCCATAAATATGTATCTATATGAGAAATATTTTATATGTTTTTATACCATATCATATAGAATATGTGAGAGGCTTTCAAAACAAAATGTTGGGGTTTTTCCTCAGAAAATTTTGTTTCACAACAGCTAATAAAAACAATAATAATAATCTGCTCTGTAATCTTCTTAGGTACAGAAGTGAGTGAATGAGCATGGTAAAGAGTGTCTTGATGGGAAAATGGACTTTATTCCATAGTTATCAATTTCCACACACTGTAATGTATGTAGATTTTTGCTTTAACTATGTATATATTTGAATTACATTTTTAAAATGGAATTTGAGTTTATCTTTTTTTGAAGAAATATCTGGATTAATCCCCACATGATGAGCAGGGTCATCAAAAACATCAGTTTGGAATAGTCAAGAAGAGCTCTCTACAATAGCAGAAATTATGATAATTTTGAGAAATTTTCTATTTGAATATAAGTACTTAGTGGTAGCAGTAAGAGACTTGACATGGAAATCCACTATTAATAAGAGAATATATAATACCATTGTATCTATTTTTATATGCCCTACTTCTATTTTTATATGCCCAACCTCACAGACAAGAGTCAACTCTGCAAATAACTTTAATGAATGCAATGCAATTGTGAATACAGAATTTTACATTTATGTTGTATGGGTAAATAAGAGAATAAGAATCTTTCTATTCTAAATGAAAGTTATTACACAGTTTCTCTTGTCTTCATAGTCCAGCTGTATTATAGCTACTGATGAAAACTATATACCTTGCACAAAACAGGAAAAGTACATTCTAGCAAATATTTGGAACATCCTGGCTTTCTTCTGTATTTAGAATTATTTCTTTGGGTTGGCTGATTGGCTGGTTTGGTTTGGTGATTTTTGTCACTGGTTTTGGTGTTGGTTTGGTTGCATTGGTGCTTTCTTGGTCCTTGATGTACCTATTATTTTTCTAAGACTACTGTATAAGTTCTTCATACTGAACAAAACACGTTCCAACAGGAGATATCCAAATTATGATGATTGCAGAAAACCCTCTGGAAATTTAAGACAAAGTTTTCAATGCGCTGTACAGAGGGAGAAGTGTTCAAACAGGAATGAACCTTTCTTGTTCACTTTCACTTAGTGAAGTATCTGAATGCACAGAATAACAGACCTAATTTGTTACTTTAATGCAATTGCTTGATTTCATGAATATGCGTTAGAAGTTTTTTCTCTAAGAGTAAATCTGTAGCAGATAGTTAATATTTCATTTCCTATAATTAATTTCTGTGTTGAGGCTGAAAATGTAGCACACCATGTACATAATCCTGCTCAAGGGAAAATTGCCTCTTTGCACTTTCCTTCCATGTTCTAGCCCAAAGGCATTTCTCTTTGGCTGCAGCAACACGCCCTGGCCCCCTGCATTTCTATCCTGAACAGATCAGTGCAGAAACACTTACCTTGGTAAGGGGATACTGCTCTAATTCTGTCTCATCTCAGTCTCTTTCCTTGATTCATGTTGGTACCTACTGCAGCACGGTCTGTGTAAAGGACAGTCAAAAACTGACCAGAGTAAATGGAACAGGCAGTGCATGGTTAGCATACAAATACTTTCAAACTACAAAAATGTGAGTAAATATGCAGCTTAACTACAAAAATATGAGTAAAACTCTCAGTTCATATCAAGTTGTCTGGATGCAGAACCTTCCTACTGGGAATACAGGTTCCAAGGGTATATTTTGAAAAATTGCATGTGGGCATATTTTAAAATATAACCCTTAATGAATATTCACTGATTTAGACTTCAGTGAAAACAGTGACATATCTTAACAGCTATAACTGCAAAATGTTCACTACTTTGTCATTTAGTTAAAATACCACTGGATTTTAACAATTTTATGTGATATGCAGACTTCCACTAGAAAGATCCAAGTTGCATTAGTGTCTTCACATATTTGACCCCTAATCTTCATATGCACTATCTGATACTAGAATACTGTACAATAATACTCCTTCAGTCTTAAGCTGCATGTCATTTATTTATTGATGGTAGAGTTATTTTTGAAGAATAGTAGATTACCCTTTCTCACACTTTGCGCCATCTTCTTAAAATTCGGTTTAGTTTCATTTTCAAAAAAAAGAATCTCTAACAAGGACACCCTGATTTGCACTAGCAGTTGGGACACATAAAAAATACAAGGCTAAGAGCCCTTGCAGACTCCAAGGAGCAGGTCCAGGGCTGCCAGTGTTACCAGGACAACCAGTTTCCTATTGCATGTACTTGCTAGATAGACTAATTAATTAAATTTATAAAAATTGTAATAATCTGATGACATGCATACATGTACATGTATTTGGTGCACTTGAAAATTTTTATTAAAGGATTACTGTTTATGTTACCACCGTTAATATTGTTTGGGAAGTTTGTCTTTTGATTCCTGGCAACAAAATCATCAAAGCACTAGCGACACCTATATTAGTTCCCAAGTAAATTATGAATAAAATAAGTATTTTTATTATTATTTTTCAATTGCTAAAAAGGGACGAATTTAGGACCGGATCCTTTGACACTGCAAAGAAATTTTGCCCACTATTCATTGAATTTACAGAACAGGAAAAAAGCATATGAGAACACATTTAGTCTATGAAATGGCTTGTCTGAACATATACAGATGGTAAACTAGTTCTTCGCAAAGTAATCAATGATATAATCTTCAAGAAAGGGATTCTGATTTTTGTTTAGGTCAAATATTCACCAGAAAAAAAACCAACTGTAATATATAAAATTTTTACTTCTTTTATAACGAAATCTATCAACATAATACTTAAAATTTAAATATTTGACTGTATTATGTTTCAGAAAAAAAAATATGCAGCATTTTCCTACCAGAAAGCCCCACAGTGTTTAAAATATATATTATTTAAAATATGATTATCAAGCTGTTCAGAAGATGCCACAATAAATTGAAACCTAGGTGTCTGTCCCAAACTTTGCTCAAAAAAATTCTGCTCAACTTCTGCTTTAGAAGAAAAAAATAAATATGAAAATATTAAATAAAAAATAAATATGTAAAATAAATAAAATATTAAATAAAAAANATATGACTTGGCATCTCATTGAAGAGATGCCAAGTCATATTTAATTTTCCCATCTTTTGATTCCTAAAAACATTTATTATGTGCCAACAGTTCTTCAATGACTATGATATGAAAACATTAGCAGTCCATTTAATATTCATTTCTCAATTTTCTTTTTTTATCATGTGGCACATTCATTTTGTATTTCTAAAGAATTCTGTGTGTATCACTGATGTTGTTGTATGAACTCTACAGTTATTTGATTTTTCAGATGTCAAGTTCTTGTGTCCTTTTTTATTATATATAAGCTTGATAGCAATTCTGGCAGGAAATACCTGTTTTCAGATGTAATCATGTGTTCTTATAGCTAGTCATTTATGTGACTTTGGTTTAGGCAGCATTTACAGGTCTTGATATGGTCACTCTGAAAGGCAGCACATGATCATTTCATAGTAATTAAAGCCAAAAATGATTGCTGAGCCAGGTGTACAACAATGTAACATTTCATATACGAAAAAGAGAATGTATTTATGAGCAATTGTGCACCTATGATGAATCCAGTACCTATTGCCATTTAGAGATTTTGAGATTTATTCCTCAAAATCCCTTTGCTTTTATTTTTTAATACAAAATCATTCTTCTATGTTATTATCTTGGCTTTGTCATTCAGTAAACTATCCAAATATATTATCATAGTTTATTTTTTAAACAGCCATTGTAACACAAACAGTACCAAAAGCTTTTGGCTTTGTTTTCCAAATAAAATCCCCTTAAATGCTTATCATGTCTTGTAATGCATATTTTTTTCTGCAGGTGGTCACGGAAACAAAAAAGACACTATTTTATCAACATAAAAACCTACTGCCTTGCTTTTTGTTTATTCCCTTATACCTTCACTACTTATTTCTTGACTCTTTATTGAAGTATTTTATGATTCAACATAATGAATATTTATTATGAGCTGGAAAATGAATTGTAAATTATTTTCATTTACTTAATATGGTTTCACTTCTCACTGTTTTTACATAAAAAGTTGAATGTGTCCTTTACAGCCTTCTTTTCAAAGATATTATTATCAAGAGTATAAATATGCAAGAGCATACCTGGCTGCTTTTTAGTTGCCTTTATGTTTATAGATTCCTATCTGTTGGTAGTCAAACGATAAAGACAAGTTAGGTGATTAATTTTTCCACTGTGGTAATCACATTGATTTAGTTCATATTCATGACATTTCATATTGTTAACAGTCAATGACCCCAAATTAATATAGGAATAGTTTTGGCAAACCAAAGCACAATCTGACAATGCATTTACAACTATGATTGTGTTCTTACTGTGCTGAGACTGAAATGTCAATTATATTGGGAACGAGGGAATAGTGCATGTATAGAAGAAAAAATTAACATATATGATTATACCTGAAAGTTAAACTATTGTTAATGAAAATCGGCACTAAACATAGTGCATACAACCACTGAGAACAAATAAAAGCTCAACATGTGTATTTTAGAAATACAAGAGCATAGTGCAAGCCCAGAACACCTATGGAAAGTCATAAAATGAACCTTAAAGAATTAATGAAACAACATACTATCACTTATGTGATGGTTTGCAATCATAAATCCCTCTAATGATGGTGACACCTCTACTGCTCAGAAATAAACTTTCTAACGGAGCTTTTGGGAAATGAAAACTGAAATACAAATCATAGAAATTTTATTTTCAGGCAAAGGGTCAATTCCTTTTCAGCCAACAACTGCTAAGTAGCTACACCTGAATTTTGTACATTTCACTGTGGCTGCTGGTTGAGAGCTGAGATCATGTACTTAGATTTTGTGTGCGTTACACCTCCATCTGTTCCTCCGTCTGGCAAAGGGAAAAAAAAAAAAAAAGAAAATTAAGAAAAAGAAGCATAGGAATGCTTTATAAACTCTTTTCACCAAAACACCAGTTGTTAGCTTCCTGCTGGTAGCCCCAGTATAAGCTTCATTGGGTAATTATTTCAAGCAGGAAACAACCAACCCACATGTTCAAAAGTAATTACTAGTTCAATTAACCATCCACAAGCGGGTAATTTTTTTAAAAGATGAAGAAACAGAAGAATTATAATATTTGTGTGTCTTTAATAAAAGCATTTGGATAACATCTGTGCTATTTTATACCTGCACATATTTTTGTAACTGAAACAAAAATTTCATACTAATAGAAATGGCCTATATAGACAAATCATGAAAAGTCGCATGAAATTTCCTAAGTGTTTTTTGTCTTTGGTGTAATATTAAGTTTGTTGTTATTTAACATTTTCACTAATTATTTTAAGATAAGCAGAACTAAATTTACACATAGTATTAAATTGGGAAGTACTTGACTCTCAGCTGAGAACAACAGCAGGGACGTGAGAAGTTAGAGAAGCACAAGCAGGAAATAACAAAATAGACAAAGAAAAGAACAGGATAATGCATCTGGGTAAAAATAAATCAGAACGAGGACAGTACAACTGGGAGGAACTATGAAAGCTGGCACACTGAAAGAGGTTTTGGGGAAGTAGTGAACAACATGAAAACAGATATGAGTCAGAGACAGAAATAACAAAGTTGTACCTTACAAGCAGCTTCAGAAATCTACTTTCCTTCTTTGAACAGTTAATCCCCAGCAGATATTTTTCTCCATCTACTTATTTCTGGTTTTTTGCACATTACTGTGAAAGATAAAGTGTCATTGTTACCAGAGTATGTTACCAGTGTCCCCTTAAGGCCTTATCTTGACTAATTCATAAAGTTTTCAGTGGTTTAAGCTTCATTTTGTGTGGTCTGCCCCAAATATGAGCAAAATTAGCCACCTAATTCACTATAAGGAACAATGTGAGATAAGTAGAGAGATGGTCTTATTAGCCTATCTCTGAAATCTACATTCCTTAATTCAGCATTTTCTTATTTCAAAACTTGAAAATATTGTTAAGCTGCAATTATTCTCCTCAGCTTTAAGAATGTTTTCAGATTCCTAACCTCAGAAAAGCTCTCCTATCTGTTGATTTTTTATTTTGGTAGCATAAACATAGAAATACAATGACATGATGTGATATGTGGTACAAAGTGAAAGAAGTTTTGAGAGAATGTCCCTTTTCAAAGCCATTTCATTGTAATTACTATGAAATTACTTAAGCCTGCCTATTTCATGCTTTAGTCATCAAGCAGTCAACATTTCATAATACATTTCCGTGCCTTGGTATTTTTTAAGAATTTAACTTCTGTATCATTATATGTAATATATTAGTTGGTCTTGTCTTCCTTTAGTACATATGGCAAGAAACAAGTGCTTTTATGGTACATCAACATTGAATTAATCTCTTCTACGTGCTCTAGCAGGTAAACAGACATAACAGTCAATTCTCGTAAAACCAAACACTGTCACATAAATTATTTTTTTAAAGTTTGACCAAAAAATATAGCTCCAGGACATAAGTTCAATGAGATATGTTCCTTGACATTAGAAGGTAATTTCTTCATACACCTGCCAGTAAAAGAGAAAACTAGGGATTGGCTGAATAATGGATCTAGTGCAAGCTGTCACTCATCCTATATATTCTAAACCCTTCAAACGGAAGTAACCTCTTGTCCAGAACTTCATTAGATTTACAAGCATGTAACGGTGTCCAAAATAGAAAATCACATTTCTCTATAAATAAACAGAGATAGCTTACAACAAACTGAAATTAACTTCCATTTATCGAAGTTAGAGACATTTATAATACTTGATTCACACCTATCTACTGAGAAAAAAGAATTTTATAGATAATTGTATTAATGGTTCCCTGAGCTGAATGAGCATCAGAAATCTCAGTGCCTGTATATTTGACGGCAATGTAGTATTAGAAAATCCAAGCAGCTTCTAGGATTGCAATTAAACTAATTTAGCTACTAAATGAAGTTTAGCTATGGGACTGCACAGATTCATGTCAGCCAGTCCTGTAAGAAAGAATGGAATTTCAGGTCTAATGTCAAAAAATTTTAACCAGAAGAGAAGTGGTGAAGGTGAAAATTTCTTCTCAATTTATAATAAATTCCATGGTGGAATGAGATTGTCATTATTATTTAATTGGGATTTTTAACTCAGCTATAAAATTGACTCCAGACTAATATGCATCCTGAACCAAAAAAAACCCCAGTTATTCATTGATACACCTTTCTTGCATTCTAAAACTTTCTAAAATGGGTATGCATGTATTTACAAAAGACATAACCTTACATATATATTCATTTGACTATTTTCCACATATTTCTTATTCTAAAAACAAAAAGCAGGGGGAGGGAAGAAGCCATCAAATAAAAACAAACTACAATGTAGAAGTATAGAAATATATTTCATTGGCTTTTTACAAGAAAATTTATCAACCCTTGTTGTTGTGATGCCTGAAGTGTTAAATATTATAGCTGGCAATATGAGAATATTTAAGAAGGTACAAAAGACTAATTGCATTTAAAACACCATTTTTCCTTGACACTGCTAGCAAGACGGCTTGACTGAGATCATAATTTTTTTTCTCCACTTTACAAATCATTTATGAATTCTATTTAGTTGTACTACTTTGTGTCTACCTTGCAGAGAAAAATTATGTTCTTTCTCACGGGCCTACTGTTATTAGCAATATGTGAGTGAATTGCCAACCTTCTGCACATTGTAACAGACAGAATTTCCCTTCCAAAGGGTGAGAAGCCTCAAAAATGTACTGTGGCTTTTCAATGGTCTCTCCATGAAAAATTGCGTGACTGCTCATAGAAGTGGAGCAATCTACCAATGAGATGGCTATGAGGTTCTGTAGAGGCAGCTCACATGGACCAGGGTCCATCTGTTGGAAAAATTGTGCTTTAGATTTCTTCAGATCATGTGAAATGCTTCAAATTAACAACCAGGGAGAATACTGCAGGCAGTTCTTTCACAGTAGTGTCTAATTTAAACAGTTTCCATAGGACTGGACACCATAAAACAAGACATGTTGGTGCCTGCAGTTAAGGAGTCAGTCCTACTGTTTTACTGGCTTGAGCTTTGCTAACCATTAGGAATGTACTTTTCACTACAAGGGTACTGCAGCATGGCCAGGCTTCCCAGACAGTCTGTGAAACCTCCACTCCTCGAGTTTTTCAGCATAAGTTCCAGCTGACCTGCCGCTGCCCCCACTTCAGGATGTAGTCGGAAATTGAAGACCCTCTAGATGTCCTTTCCAATCTTTTATGGGATTCCGTAACTCTTAAGTACCCACTTTCAGGGAGTCACCAGTGTAAGTGTGATGTTCTCAAAAGACTGAAGTATAGGAACCATGTTTTTTTTTCTTTTTCTTTTAAATTGAAAATAAAAAGGGAAAAAAGTAGAACTTAAGGTTTTTTTAAAAAAAATAGATAAGTACTGATTGTTTTTACTGAAGTGGCTTTATGAAAGTCCAACACAGTATAGAGGACAGAATTATCAAACAAACAAACAAAAAAATCATTGAATCAGCACAAATTATTTTTGTGAACACAGCACAGATACTTTCATTAGTGACAGCATTGTTTTATGGTTTGTTACAGTAAAAGAGATACATATTTTAATAGTACTTTCTCTTTTCACAACAGAATGGTAGGATTTAGAAAGAATCATACTGCTTTGGCCTATAAAGATGTTTTTTCTAAACACAGATAAATGCAGTATCTCCCAGGCTGGACAGATGAACATATTGAAGCTATAGTTCAAAAAACTCTTTGAGCTGTCTGAAAGGATTATTGACTTTATTACTCTAAACTCTTGGACATAGTCATCTTGAACTCACATTGGCTGAAGCACACTCAGTTGTGGAGGAAACAGGTGCAGATTCCTTGCCTGCCACAGTTCTAGCTATGTGATCCATCCACTCTTCTTTATGAAAAGGAAAAATGTACTTTGACAACAAAGATTATAGCTACAACTCCAGTTTTATTCTAGATTTAAAGAGTAGCCTTAAGGGCAGCTAATTCCTCCCAGTCTCATACTCAAATAAATGTATACCAAATTTTATGAAAAATTATTTGCATCTAGATGACACTCAACATCATTATGTCAATGAAGGCCTTAAGCAACGTTTTGAGAAGTAGCTGTCACATATATGATTAAAAGGATGACCAAAAAAAGGGGGTCTTTTTGCTTGATTTTCTGCTCTTGAAAATTGATGGATCTGTCTGGGTACATTAGGATTTCACTGGACATTTAAAAGAAACTACTTTAGATGAACATGAAAGTTTTGCCTCCTGTTATGAATTTCATTGATAATGTGCAAGTTTAGAAAATAATTACTTCTAGCCTAATATGTCATACAACAATTTTATTTTTTACAGTGTAATAATTTAATTTTATCTAATTAACTAGATTTAATATGAAATTTAAACTAGGACAGTAGCATTCAAACACATGATCTATTGAATTTATTAACTATTTCTAATTAAAAATGCTGTCAAAATTAAACTAGCAACATGTCTTCGTTTTTAATTATTCTACAATAATTGAGTGAAGAACCATCTTCTCCTTTATAATTCTGATGGGGAAGTATTTATTGGGTTTGCATGGCAGGTTTTTGGTAACAGGGGGGCTACGGGGACAGTTTTGGTGAGAAGTTGCCTGAAGCTTCCCTTGTCTGATGGAGCCAATGCCAGATGCCTCAGACTCACTCACCCAGCCAAGGCTGAGCCCATCAGCGATGGTGTTAATGCTTCTAGGATAACAGAGCTAAAGAAGAGGGAGAATTTACTGTTAGAGCAAACTGCAGCTGGAGAGAGAGAATGTGGTGAGAGCAACAGCTCATGGTCTGTAAAGGAGGAGGAGGAGGTGCTCCAGGTGCTGAAGCAGAGATTCCTCTACAATCCATGGTGAAGACATCCCTGCAGCACATGAGGTCTGCTATGGGACAGATATCCACCTGCAGCTCACGGAAGACCCAGCACTGGAGCAGATGGATGCCAAAAGGAGGCTGACTCAATGGGAAGTCCACGCTGGAGCAGTCTCCTGGCAGTGGCTCTGTGGTGAGAGGAGCCTACCCTGGAGCAGGTCTGCTGCCAGGATTTGTGATCCTGCAAGGGAGCTGCACTGGAGCAGTCTGCTTCTGAAGAACAGCAGCCTCCAGAAGGGACCCACATTGGACCAGGGGAAGGGTTTGAGGAGTCCTCCCCCTGAGGAAAAAGGAGCAGTATAAATGCCATGGGATGAACTGACCATGGCCCCCATTCCCCATATCCCTGCATTGATGGGAAGGAGGTAAAGAATTTGTGAGTAAAGTTAAGCCTAGGAAATAAAGAGGCATTGGGGAAAGGTGTTTTTAAGATTTGGTTTTATTTCTCATTACTTTACTGTGATTTGATTAACAGCAAATTAAACTAATTTTCCCAAGCCTGTTTTGGTTGACAGTGACCGCTGTGATCTCTCCTTGCTCTTGTTTTGATCCACAACATTCTGTTCTCTCTCCTCTGTCCATGAGGAGGGGAGTGATAAAACAGCTTTGGTGGGCACCTGATGTTCAACCAGCATCAACCCATCCCAGGCAGTCAGAATCAGTATGTTATTCAAAGTGTAAAATACAGCTGACAACATATGGTAAATTAATGCAGGTTGGTATGATACTGGTAATAGGATTATAGATTTTTACATAAGGGCTTTACAGAGAATAAAAATAGCATTGTTTAATCCATGGTTAAAATTTAATGTATTATGATCTAATTATATTAACATTTGGCGTACACTAATAATCTTTATAAATAATACTTGGTGAATTAGAAGGAAAAGAAGGTAATTACTTCACACACATCAATATGTTTCTTATGATAAACAAGAGTTTGTGTTTGACTAATTGTGAGGTTCAAACCCACAGTTTTGTGACAACACAACTGTCCATTTTATGATCATGCTTCACTGATAAAAGTTTAGCATCAAATTAGAGGGAGAAAAAAACATTTAATTTCCACACTCCTGGGATTAATGCTTACCTAACAAGAAACAACCATAGCTAAAAATAAAATTCTTCTGCCTTTTCAAAGCTATGTTATTTTAAAACGTTAATTTTCAAGAAAAAATATTCAACAAGTAGATATACATGCAGCTGCACTCATTATGTTTATACTGTCACTTTTTGAGCAAACTTCTCAATAGGAAGTCCCTTCTCCCAGAGATCATTATCAGCATGTATTACACATTGTTAGTGCTTTTAGTGTAAGGCTAAAATAATCCTTAACCTTAAAAAAAAATTAATGAAGATACTTGTACCAAAACCTAGAAAATGTACCATTCTTTTATGTTTCTATCCATCTGTTTACAAGATACCTAGGGGTTTCAATATTTTCACTGTACTCTTATGAGTAATGGTAGAGCATATGACTTTTAAATGATTTATTAGGAATCCATAGAGATGGGAAAAACAAAGGATGCAATTAGAGGTGGCAACTATCGATTAAAAATCCTGATATAGTTCACTTAAAGAAAGGAATATGATAAATGACATGATTTTATCATTGGATGGAATGCCAAAGAAAATGTTGTTTCTCATATATCTCTAGTGTGAACTTCTCTGGAGAAGCTCAATATGCTTTTTGATGTTTGAAAAAGAGGCAAAATAATGTTATTAGTGTTTCATAAGAGATATGTGGGATGGTTTCATCAGGTGGGAAAAGAAAGGAAAGTGAAGGCACAGGTGAAAACTCCAGCTGATTCTATGACCTTCTCTGTAATGGCTCATTAAATAGTAGTTTAAAGAAACAATAGTGCTGAAAGAATATATTTTGCAAAGTTATTACTAAATATTCTTTTTTTCCCTACTTCACTAAGAAACATTTCCAGGAATGCAGATCTTAATAACTTATTTTCATTGCCAAAATAAGAACTCTGGAGGCTAAATTAATGTCTGGCATAGCAATAATGAATGCAGTGAAATCACACAAAGGGTGATTTTAAATCATAATGTTTGATGGACTTCAAATTCCACCAAAAGTTTCTCCCAAACCTCATTATATAAAATGCATAGTGGAAAAAAATCACAACATAACAAAGAAAAGAACAGCCAAACCAAATCAACAATTAAAAAAAAAAAAAAAGAGAAAATAAAAAAAAGAAAAGAAAATAATGAATCTCAGGTAACTTAAATCGAAGTCTGGGTATAGTGATCCTTTTCTCTAGACCACTTTTCTAGTTTGCAACAGCCTGGTAGCCAAGCAACAAAAACAGTGTAGTGGGCCAAAAATCCATAAAAGAGGTGAACTGCAAACCATTTACACATAAGTGAATCATCTCCAGATAAAACGACAGTCAAAATATTTCTCCATGTCTAGCTTATTAATAGTGAACATTACTTCTGATTTTGGTTTTTTATTTAACATAATAATCTTTTCTGCATGAAAAGAAACAATGACAGAGCTTAGCAAAATCTATTTCTAGCACCACAAACCTGTCACTCCCTGGAAAGTACAAGGATGCTTCCATGAAACTTTGAAAACCCCACAAAACAAGACAGAAATATTTTAGTCAATACTTATATGGAATTAAATGTGTTTTTTGACAGGATCAACAAAACCTGGATTAACTTTGGATTTGTATTTGCGGACCAGCAGAGGAAACAGTTCTTCCATACGCTGCATTAAGTTTGTGATTCTGTGATTCTTTACAGATTTTATACGTACTTTTTTTTTTTTTTTTTTTTGGCTCCTGATTTTGATTCTGGAGACAATGTAATCTGACACTAAAATCAATGCAACTCAGCATACTGATTTGAAAAGGAGTTCCTAGTGGCATTACAGGAGCTAATGGAGGATGCAAAAGGAGGACTTAATTTTAGTTTTATATTCTGCCAGGGTTTTATTAATAATTTCAGTAAAATATCAGTTTTTCAGTTACCCAATAATAAAATGGAGATAATAATACCTCTCTGCATCATTACAGAAATATGTGCTTGCACACTACCTTAAATAGATTTGCATTCTTGGTTTTTTTGCAGGCACTGCTGTTAAGCAAATAGAATGAGAATCTGGATATTTCCATCTGGGATAATCTTTCATCCTCCTTCCATCAGCATTCAGAAATAGCCAGAAACTTTGGGTTTCACCTGCCTAACTACAGCCCTTAAGAAGTGCACCAATTTTTTTACCCAAATCTGTGTGAAACAGCCTCCTGGCCTCTCTCTCTGTCTAAATTCGAGGTTTCAAGCGTCTGTAAAGTACAGTGACCACTAGAGCATGTGAGAGAAATTTACCATGTTCAAATGCATTATTTTCTTTTAACTCATTCATAAACTACCTCTTTCGCTACTGACAGGGAGCAGAAAATTCTCATAGTACTTTTACTCAGGGAGACACTTGTAGAGCACTCCATCAGGCCCTAGAAAGAGATCATGTCAGAAAGCAGTGTGCATTGTGCTTCCCAGAAAAAAAAATTAATGCAACCTAGTCAGTGATTTTAAGTATATGTAAGTAGTTTTCAGTGCATATATGGGAAATGCTTATGGCACATTGAAAGTTACTGTTTTGATCTTGCATTTACCAAATTTAAAGTTTTCATAGTGCTTTCAAGGGAAGCCTCCAGCGACAGAGGAAAACAATACAAATATTTCAAAAAATAAGAAGTTGCTATATTAAAATCTTGAATAATATTTCCTCCTTGTTGTTACTTTAGTACTCAGCTAGGATCAGGAAGAGTTTTCAATGACTTTATAAAGACTAAAACTAATCTCTCTTCATCATGGTCAGAAAAAACATATTAGAACCCAATGGTTTTTACCCCTAAAAATTAGGCTTTTTAAAAGTCTTAGATTATATCTTAAAATAATTTATAAAAATATACTCTGTGTGATATAGTCATATAGTTGTGACATTACTTATGTTGCTCAGTGTGAATTTCAAGATCAGATCTTAGTGCAGTTGTTAAGCTAAAAACAGCAAAGCAGCTGTTTTTAGCTACAAACCTACAAATCAAAACTTTGTCAAACCTAGTCTAAACATCATTAGCCCAGATATAATTGTAATAGAAAAGGAAAGAACATTAATGCAGCTAAAATTGATATACACACTTTTTTGAGTTTCTACTCTTTTTTTCTGCTGTTAGGTCCCAGGTGCCAGTACTCTTCTATGCCAAACCCTGAGTCTCCTCAATAGCCTTGATATGAGGCTTGTATGTCTCTGCACTACATCACTGTATTAGAGTGGTAAATACCTTATTCTTCCTACAGCAACCACTCATTATTGCTACCTGCAAAAAACTAACTGTATGCACTGCTAGCTCAATAAAACTGTGAATGGCTGTAACATAAACAGCTAAAAAGTAAAAGAAGTTAGCCTTAGGCATCTGGTCAATTAAAGAAATTGCTGTCACAGCTAAAGCAAGGAAAACACAGCTGCAGGCAGGTCAAAAAAAGTTCACAGTGAGTGAGAATGACAAACCCAGTCCTGAAGCCTTACAAACTGTGCAAACCTTATGACCCATATCAAGACATGGCAGCGCTGTGTAACAGAGTTACATGGCTATACATTTGTAAGGCCCCAAACTGACTAAAACCTGATATGACTGCAGTCATTCCTCACAGAACCATGGAAAATTTGGTGAGGGTTTGAGTTCTAAAAATAGGAATTTCACAACAGCAAGATTTCTGTTAATTTTCAATATAAAATGCAATCTAAGTTTAACTTTTCCCTCTTTCTTCATATCTTTATTCTTTTTATTGTGAATTCATTATAAATTATCATTTTAATGACTATTTTATAAATGTGATTTTTATGTCCCACTATGTCAGGAAAATGTAGTTTAATATGTCATCCTTTTCTCGACCTAATCAAAATTTTTTTCTGTGCTCATTCCTCTTCAAACCTAGAAGAAAAAGCAGACCACTGAAAGCCACTCTTTTTTACTGTCTAAAAAAGCTTCTATTATATTCTCCTTGAGAGCCTAATAAATTTTATTTTGGTCACCTTCCTCTCTCACACTGTGTCATGTGATTACCACCTCTATCTGTTGTTAGACTTTGTTTCAGAAATACAAGCTAAGCAAAAGGAAATAACTGCTATTAAATTGAATGTACTTTTTAATTTCAAAATATATACACAAGGTAATGTCATTATATGCTTTTTTTTTTGTTCAAGGATTAAAAGCAAAAAAAAAAATCTTGGAGCAGAGAGCTTGGCCTGGTATTGCAGTCCAGTTTTTAAAGTTATTAGAAATGCTTCTGCCTGCATTAAGGGGCAAACGAGACCATATGCCAAAGTCAATAGTATGGATTTTATTTAAGAATGAATATGAGAGAGAGACACAGAGACAGAGAGAAAGGAAGAAAAAGAAATAGAAAAGAGATAGGGGAACAGAAAGAGAGTGACAGAGACAAACCAAAGAAAATATCACCACTCCATGGATCCCACTGGGGCCCTGATGATTTTCTCCAGCTGGTCTTCTTGGTGGTGAGGGGCCCCCCAAAAGCATCAAATTCAATGGATTAATATATGCTCAGGCTGGGTGGGAATGCCCAGGTACCTCCCCAAGCTGGGGAGAGGTTGACTGTCTCTTGCAGCAGTCTCTGGATCTGTTGCATCACTTTGTATCATGTGTGATGCTGTGGTGCAAGGCCTCAGCAATGAGTCTGGGGAGCACTTCAGGGGGTCTTGGGTGGATTATGATACCCCCTCAGCTGCCTCCCACATAAATGCTCCGTGGATGTGGCCTGTGGGGTTGGAGGTTCCACAGCTGGGCCAATCTGTGTAAGGGAGGATGGGGATGGGTGTTCACTGCCTCTGGCCAAAAACCTTCTCCTCCACACACCCAACACCTTCTCCTCCCCGCTTGTCTGGGGGGGAGTCTATGTAAACCTGGCCTCTGTGAGCTGTGGTGTCCCCCCACCCAAACCCAGCCAGGGATGATTTTCTGCTGTTTGGCTTTCTTATGGATGCATTTTTTTCCTTCAGCCTTGTTTACTTCTCCCTAGACCTAAGATGATTGAACAATAGTGTCCCCTTTATGTAAGCTAGGAGGCCTAACTCACAGTTCAAAGTTCCAGTCAGGCATCTTCAAGGAGAGGTGGGTCTTCTGTGGTTGTAGCTTCTTCACACAGTTTTTACTATAAGGAGTAAAACTCCTTCATAACAATGTTTAAGGCATGAATCATTTCAGTCTCTGACACCTGGCAATATACCTAAATACTGAACCTTACTGAATCTTATTGAATCCCAGGTGTGCGTTGCCTCTTTCACATATAAAAAAGTGACAGACCTCTGTCATGTGGAAGTTACACGCTAAATTAAACATGGTAAAATTTATACTATATATTTGTATAGAGAGAATCTATTGAATGGAAAGCAACATGAAGATTCAAGTACTCATAAATTACAGGCTAGGAATTTAAAAAGCACACTGCTTTCTGACATGATCTCTTTCTAGGGCCTGATGGAGTGCTCTACAAGTGTCTCCCTGAGTAAAAGTACTATGAGAATTTTCTGCTCCCTGTCAGTAGCGAAAGAGGTAGTTTATGAATGAGTTAAAAGAAAATAATGCATTTGAACATGGTAAATTTCTCTCACATGCTCTAGTGGTCACTGTACTTTACAGACGCTTGAAACCTCGAATTTAGACAGAGAGAGAGGCCAGGAGGCTGTTTCACACAGGAATTTAAAATTATTCTCATGACAATATTGAAAAAAGTTTGGGAAAAAGGAGATCCTTCTCATTTATACCACAATATAGTAAATTGCCCTAGGTGGTAAGGAAGAGTAGGACACTGATAGCTCTTCAGCAGTACTAGCATTAACTTCTTATTTTGGATACTTGCAGATTCTCTTTCAATGCACAATGTTAAAGAGTAGCAAAACTAGATGGGATTAGGTGCAGTGGAACTGCAGTGTGAAACTGAGGTATGTAATGCCATGACATCTTCATCTTTCTCATAGAGAATCCCCCTCAAGTCAGAAAGACTTTTCATCATGAACACTCATTTCAGACTGTATGAATTTTCTGAAGAAGGCAAGTTCAGAACAGAATCCATTCAGAACAGGATCTGTAATACTGCTATGCCAATTAAATTAAGCATTCAATTTATAGAGGATATCATGACAGTATAATAGGATTTCCTATAACAGGGCATCATTAAAGATTATAAACTGGTATCTGCAACATTTGACTGCCTATTTAGTAGTCTACAAGTAATTAATAAAACATAGTTTAATTAATGCATTTCGGTGTTAGCAATTTGTGTGTTTGCATTGAGGGATCATCTAAGATAATATATTAATGGCCTAAATTATCGTCTCAGGAGTGTATCCAGTTGGCATAAACCTGGAAGACCTTGATTGACCTGTCAATTTAATAACTAACACTTGATGAAGTATAGTATACTCAGTTATAATTTTTGTTAATGTTTTCCTATGTCTGCTTAGAGAACACCTATTCTCTAAGAAAATTCCCTCACGAATTCTTAATTCCTCCTTTTAGCTCTCTTTCACACAAATTCAAATGTTGTCCACAGAGTTATTGAATGACTTGGGGCAGAGGCCACAATTGTATATGAATTGAGAAGAATACAGTTCCCTCACTGAAAATATGACTTTTCTTTCTTCCGTTAAAAAAGCCTTGTGAGACCTAGTAATCTTTTTCTCCTATAACCTCCTCTTTTCTGAGTCTTTTTGCAAACTCTGTCCAGTATTTCTTCCACTGTGATGGGTTTGGGAAATAGTAAGAGACTTCTTTACAAGAATCCTCTTGGCCTCATTTTTAAAAGATTATCATGAATTACAGTGAAAGAGAAATAACGTCTTGATCTCTACAGATAGAAGTTGCTTTTGCCCACGTTTTTTCTGAAAGATACAAGTAGCAAATTTCTCTGTCTCACTTAGCATCTTTTTTTCATAACATTTTGCAAGCATTGTACAAATAGACTTCATATCTATTGATTGTAAACTAAACAGCTTTATTAACTAAATATAACACAACAGAATTTTAAAAAGGCATTAGTGCCACAGTGTTATCTAGAGCCCATCTGGCCAGCAGCTTCATAAACAAAAGCCTCAGTTGTATTGATCTGAAATTCAGAAGAGGGGAAAATAAAAGCAAATATATATGAGATTTCTGATAAAAATATGAACAGAAAGGTTGGCTAACTCCTGGAGAAATACTATTTGTATACGTACAGCCTAGGCCCTCCCACAAGCAGACTTGTGTCCTGGAGTAACAGAGGAGGAACAGAGACTAGGCCATACTGAAAAACAACTTGTAATCTCTGAAATAGCATCACTAATTCTTTTGGGTTTAGTAATATCTCCAGTACAAACTTTTGCACTTTCCAAAGAGATTCTTAAAGCTTGACTAGCTTGACTTGCTGTTAAATTTCTGTTTAGCTTGAATTTTAACAATTTACAAATTAATTAAAACTTTAAAACTTTAAAAAATCCAGTGTATGAAAATCATTTTGACCAAACCTCCCTCTCTGAAGAAATAAGAATATTTCAATCATCTGTATTTTGTTCTGTGCTTTTTTTCAGTTATGTTTGTGATTAAGAAAGAAGGAAGAAAAAAAGCAAAGGAAAATCATCTCAGCATTATTTAATTCCTTTTTTTTAGTATTTCCAAAATCATTAAATGGAAAAACAATTTATTTTGAAAATATAAAAAATAATGAAATTAAATTAAATAATGAAATACAATACAGTAAGAACAATACAATATGAAATTAAAATAATTAAATCTAAAAGTAAAAATTATAATGATTCTAAATATTAACAACTAAATTGGCTTTATAAAGTATTTGCTACTGCTACAATTAGATTACTTTATTTAAGAAAAAAAAGCAAAACAAAAAAAAACCCAAAGGAAAATAATTTATTTATCCCTAAATAAATATTTTAAAATATCATGAGTACAGTGAACTGAGCTGCACAAAATACAGTAATAAATATCTATCTTTAGGAGAGGTACTGTCCTCAATGAAATAGGAGAGATACAGGAAGTGCTCCTTCCCCATGTATTCTATTAGAGAATTAACTATACTCTCAATTAATTTTCTAACTTTGTATTTGAATTTGTCTGGCTTCATCTTTCTGCCAGTTGTCTTTGTTATGCCCTTTTCTGCTAAATTAATTAATCTTATATTTTGAGCCTGTGAAAATATTTATGGAGTGTAATCAAATCACCTCCTCATTTTGACAAGAAAAATAGATGGGGTCTTTCAGTTGCTCCAAATCCAAGAAACTATGTCTGTATGCCTCTTTTTTTATCTTATTTATTGTTTTAATGGCAATCACCACAAATAGATTCCAATACTGGCTTGATCTATACCATAAATGTATGGTAAGCCAATATATGCCAAATATTTATGTATAAATATTTATGGACAAGATCAGGTGATTCTCTTCCTAGTTCCATCATCCAAAGTTTTTACATCCGGGGACTGCGTTAGGCTATATCTGTATCTATGTGTTGTGACACACAAAGTGCAACACACAAAATATTGGATGTCCTCGCCCCCCTTAATGTTTATGTATGTTGTCTTCCTCTCTGAAAGTAGGATCACTATTTCTCTGCATGGGACATAGTTTTGCATTCAGCTACTTTAGAACTACACTCAGTTTTGTTTGCTTTTTTGATCAAAATACTGTTGCATGGGATGACCACTGACATTTTTGTGAATAGCATGTCCCAGATAAGGTCTTGGTCAACAGGCAGTAACAAAAATGCCAAATTTAAGAATTTCAGAACTGCTTCTCAACCAATTCTCCTCAGATTCTTAGACTAGGGTGTTTATCCCTGAAATGCCATGTTTGATAATCCAATGGAATTAAAGACAAATACTTACACATATTTCTATTCATAGGAAAGTTTCAATTAATAATACAAATGCCCTTCTGAAGGTTGCTTACTGACATAATTTGGTGACACTTTAAATTACAAGCTTAATGCAGAATTGTCACTTTTTCCCACAAAAAGGTTCCAATTAGGAAATGCAGTAGGAGGGAGAGTGGATCTCAGTAGGAAGAGATAATATGTGCTGCAATGTCTCGGAACAATAGATATCAATCCCGATAAGAAGTCTTTATTTAGAATATCTTCTCTTTTGTGAGGCTGTCTTAAAAATGTTATTTAAATGTCTCCCTACAAAGAAAAAACAATTAAAAACATGCTTGATTGTGCCAAAATCTATTTACTACATTCACACAAGAAAACTTACTCCTTCAGAAGCCAACCAAACTTCTCAGATATGAATGTCAAACACAATATAGCCCATAACTTTTTTTGGGGGGGGGTTGGTGCTTTTTTTGGTTTTGTTTTTTGGGGGGGTTGTTTTTGTTTGTTTGTTTTTGTTGTTGTTTTTTGTTTTCTGTTTTTTCTTTTGTTTTGTGGTCATCTTATTTTATGAAGTATATTTTGCATCTAAGAATGAATTAAAATTCAAATGCTGCATATGCTGCTGTAGATGCAGAGGCTCCATGGAAGTCAAGGATCTTCTTTGGATTAATCAGGACAGTTCTGGACTGGTAAAACTGGCCACTCATTTCCAAAAACATGTGGTAGAAAATGGAAAGCATCTATGGCATAAATATTGGAAGAAACAAACAGAGCAACTGAGTAAGATTTAACCAGTAAATTGGCATCACATGGGAATCTCTCTTTCATCGACCAGAATATAAAGTGTTAAAAAATTTAAATAATTATACTATTTTTGTTGTGTAGGGAAATACTAATTCCTATTTTATGAAGCAACAATTCAGCTTTGTAACCCAAAATTAACTTGAAATTATTGGCATAAAAGAATTTTTTCCTATTACCTAAAGCTTTATTTATCTCCAAATCCCACTGCATAGTCTCTGCAATACTGATTTTTACATTGGTCTGAAAAGAGAGGCAAAAATATGTATTGTTGGGAACTGTGACCCTTGCTTTCCTTAAATAATCTTTAAAATATTTGAAACTTGTTTTCAAATGTAGTAATTCACCTGTTTAAATATAAACTTCAGTAGGCCCTTCTGTGTTTTTTGTTCAGATTTTTTCCTCATTTTCTCTTTCCCATGAGAAATAAAACCACAGGTCAAGGAAGCTTTCTGATGGTGTTTTGGTATGTTTCTGGGTTTTTTCTCCATTATTTTGGTCTGTTTCTTCAGGACAGATGTGTTCTCTCCTTCAAAGAGAGTTGAGGGGAAGTGTTCTTAAAGTTTATTCTTATTTCTTATTATATTTCTTTTAGTTCTATTAATAAAGTTTTCCTTATACCCTTTCAAGTTTTGAGCCTGCTTTTCCTCTTCTCCTAATCCTTATTTCACAGCAAAAAAAATAGTAAATAATTTTGGTGGATGCACTGGCATTTGGCCAGCATTCAACCCACTACATTAATTGGTGCATTGGCCAGGAACCCCTGGACTAGCAAACCAAAACCACAACACTTGCTTATTTCGTCAGGAGAAAAAAGAGATAAAGAAGCCACAAAGAAGGTGAGGCACGAGACCAAAGAAGCATGGGACTGAAACCTCACAACTGTTTGGCTGTAGAAATACTTTCTGAACTCATTTAAATGGAATATAATTGGGAAGGCAATTCAACACTTCAAAAGTTTTATATGATTTTGGCTGACAGTTGTAAAGCCCCGCACTCTCCTGGCAAGTTTCTCAAAAGGGGCTTAGGTACTCTGATTCCCTGAGGTGGGCACAAGGGAGAACGTGGTGAAGTTCTCAGGAGGTTAAACAAACGTTTATTAGAAAGCGTTAAACGATCAGGTACTTGGGAAATTTTAAAGCAACATTCAATTAAAATAAAGAATTTCAAAAAACATTCACTTAGCAAATTCTAACCCCCCCAACATTAAGCTACCCAGATTCTGAGAAAGAAGGGGGGATGGGAAGAGGGGGAGGGCAGAGAGGTGGAGAGAGATAAATATTAGCTTCTTGAATTCCAGCATGATCTGAACTGCTATAAAATCCATGTGGTCTGTGACCCTCCCTTTCAGGGGTGCCAGTGCCTAATAGCCACCCTGGGGTTGGGCTAGAGGCTTTGGGGCGTGCACTGTGAAGCAGTGCACCATTCCACTGATGCAGGACTTGTACTCTTCTCCCCCCAAAACACACACTTTAGCTGGTTTGAGCCAGTAATCATTTTCTCCAGTCTTTAACAATGGTCTTTAAAATTAGGAATTAAAGTTTTATGAGCTTTTCAGGGAAGAAGTGTGGTTATGGCCTTTTTGAATGAGTATATAGAGTTCATTGAATCTATTTTACCTGCACTTTTAAAAACAGTTCCTTCAGGAACTCAGTTAAAAGCTCATTGAATAATTTTTCTTTTTAAAGACTTGGGCAGTGATAATTATATGTCTGATCACTAAATTTTTAAATCAAAAGACAAGCATGTCCACATCAGACTAGAAGTTTGCATATTATTTTAGCCATTGGGTGGTGTGTAGGAAAAAGTAAAACAAGACAAGCATATAATGATATCTCCCCAGAATATTTTCTCAGCCTACCACAATTCAAAATTTGGCGATTTGGAACACATCATTGCTATTTTTTTAATCTCGATAGATGCTTCTTTCATGATTTTAAGCTGTGTAGATGGTTAGCATGCAGATGAAACTGTTTTACAGTTTTAATCACATTTTGTCTGAAGAATTCCCTCCTGTTGTTTATTTTGAACTTATCCCTTGCTAATTGCGTTTAGTGCCACTTAGTTCAATGAAGTCAATGAACACGTCATTCCTGTTCTTTCACCACAGCTTTCATGAGTTTCTAAGTTTCTAACATGCCCACCCATGAATCATCTTTTTCTCCATATTAAAGAATCTCCATCTATTTATTCAGTCCTCACAGGTAGCCCTCTGCATTTGATAACATTTATATTTTCCTGTTCCTTTATTTTTATTATTATTTCTGCTTCGTGTTTCAATACATCAGACATTAGTCAAGCTTCAACTATGAATTCATTAAGTCACATAATCATGTTTTCTATTCTGCTATTTCCTTCAGTCCTCAATATTACAATAAGGTTTTGGCTGCTGTTAAAAAAATCCAGTTTTTTACTGGCAGATTATTCTGTGAGGTAGGACTGAAAAAGTTAAAGCGTATGTTATTAATAAACTATTTATTTTAAATACACTATAAATCTAATTAGGGCTTTGAATTGCATGTCATTCTTGTGTCATGAAGCAAGTATGTAATATTTTCTCACTTTTCTAATATTTATTCCTCTTTTTCTGTACTTTAATCAATCTCAAAACAACACAGGTCAATAGATAAATGAAATCACGAGTATATTGCCTCTTTTTTACACTACATTTCTTACTTAAAAATCATAAGTAAATAATTGAATATATTTATGTATTGAATATACAGACTTATCTTGACTGTGCTACTTTAAAATTTTGCATTGTGATATTTAAATAACGTTAATAGATTTCCTAAATAAAAAGCTAATTTCTTCTCACTAAAGTTATTTTCAGATGTAAATGTTTAGAAGATACACAAATGGTTCAAGCACATTCAAGTACTCAAAATACTTAGTAAAAACAGTCAAAAATACTTTTAAGCAGGGTTTTAAATTTTCAAAATAATTTAATCACCACAAAAAGAAATTACAGTCTGTTTTATTTTATATGACAATTATGGAACCTTAACTTAAAACTTGGTGTATTCCCAAGAGCCAACTTTGCAAAGAAGGCCAGGAGAAAATCCCACACAGAGAATAAACCACAGGCAAAATGTTTAATCCAATACTGCTGGCTTCATTGTTAATTACCTCTCAAGGGGCTAGGATGTCAATAGATAGTGATCTGGTATCTTGGAGTCTTTGCTGTTAAATGCATGATCAATACTAAATAGAATTTTAACTGCCCATGATTTAATTAGGAGTGGTTCTTTTTATCCTGCATACAGTACCAGAATCTCACTCAATAAAGTACAAAGGGAGATTGCCATGATGGTTGTGTATTCACTACATTCTGGGACTATGCAAAGGAATTGGGAAAGAAGATTGCGCTGCTAAGGATTTGCAATTAACCTGTAACATGGCAGGAGTTGATCTTCTCCTCTAAGTCATATGAAGAGTGGCTGAGGGAGCTGGGGTTGTTTAGCCTGCAGAAAAGAAGGCTTGTGGGAAACCTTGTCACTGTCTACAACTGCCTGAAAGGAGGGTGAAGCAAAGTGTGGGTCGACATCTTCTCCAAGCCCACCAGCAAAAGGACAAAGGGAAATGGCCTCAGGCTGTGTCAGAGGAGAGTCAGGTTAGACATAAGGAAGAATTTCATCCTAGAAAGGGTTGTTAAGGACTGGAACAGACTTCCCAGGGAAGTCGTGGGGTCGCCACCCCTGGAGGTATCCAAGAAACAGCGGGATGTCGCACTTAGTTTTTTGGTACAGTTGACAAGGTGGTGATCAAAGACTGTATTTTATCTTGGAGTTCTTTTCCAAGCTAAATTCTGTGCACAGTTCTGTGAGCTTCCCTTCACTCTAAATTAATCTAGATTATTGCAAGTACAGAATACTGAAAACTACAATTTTATATCCTTAATACTTTGCAGCTCCAAAAAAAAAAAATCAAATTTTAAATTAAGGCAATGGTTTTTAAACGGAGATTATGTGTCTTTTCAATTGGAAATAACTGATCTTTTGAATATTCCTTGAATATGCCACATTCCTGAGCTCAAATGGGCACCAGAAAATAAAATCATATTACTAGTTGTGGAAGATCTTTTACCATAAAAATACATCTAAACAAGACATCTCGTTCATCCTGTCATAGGACTTCTGTAAATAGCCTGTTTCTGCAGAGGTCAAATGCTACAACTAATTAAAAAAGAAACTTACAACAGTTACCAAACAAAATGCAGTTATCACTTCAGAAAATTGATTAAGGGAGCGTATACTACCAAAGAGATTGGTAGTTGGATTGTGGGATGAAAGAAAACAGAAATAAGTGTGTGAAAAATATGAAAATAAAAATATATGAAAAAAGACTAAATGCTAGAATACAATGGTAATGAAGTTAATGATAGAAGGAGATAGAAGAGGTCAATATATGTTTCCACACTTTACTCAGAAGGAAACAGCATGATGAATCCTCTTATCGCACAAGGAAGATAGAGTACTTTCCAATCCATTAGTGAGCAAAGAGGTATAAAACAGTATCTACATGTTGTAAACATTTAATGATGATATACATTTTTAATAAATTTTGGAATACGATGGAATTTCCTGCAGATTGAAGACTGATATAGCCACTTAAAAAAATAAGAGAAGTGACCCTTGTAACTGCAGGCTGCTAGTCTTTCATCAAGTCAGAGGTAAAATGATGAAAAAAGGAACTGAGATTCAGTTAACTAAGATTTAAGAACAGAAACCTACTTAATCTTCTTCAACAAACTTTTTTTTCAAATAGTTGAAGTGAAAAAAGCTAAATATAGAGAGCTGCTGATTCACAAATCTTAAAGTTTATTGACAATTATCTCAATGAATTGATATGCTAATTTTTTTAAAAACCTAAATATTTAGAAGTTAAAATAAACAATGCAAACTAACCAGGAAAATATCAGGGAAATATCAGGAAAATATTTCACAGGAATTAAGAGGTCTTCCTCTAAGGAGATAATAAGGCTGACAGCCCAGCTGAAGTGAACTACTGACAAGTAGAAGTCTGAGGTGCTCAACAATTTTTGCCTCAGTCTTCAGTGACAACTTCTCTTTCCACACCTCTTGATTGGATGGACAGCAGGGACCAGCGTGAGAAAAATGCTGCTCACTGTATGTAAAGATCAGATTCCTGACCACCTCAGGAACCTGAATGTATGGAAGTCTATGGAACCTAATGAGATGCAACCCAGAGTCCTGAGGGAATTGGATGATGTAGTTGTCAAGCCAATGTCCAGTTGTCAGCCTCACCTCTGTTCTTAGGAAAATCACGGAACGGATTCTCCTAGAAGCTATGCTAAGGCACATGGAGGACAGGGAGGAGATTACAGACAAGCAGCATGGCTTCACCAAGGGCAAGGTCTGCATAACTAACTCAGTGGCCTTCTATTATGAGGTGACTTCACTGATCCAGACTTCCATAAAGTCTTTGAAATGGTCCCTCACAAACATACTTCTCTACATTGGAGAGAGGTGGGTGAAGCACTCAGTGGATAAGGAATTGCTTGAATTGTTGCCTCCATGGGGCAGTAGTCAACAGCTCAGTCACAACAAACATCAATGTCAAGTGGTGACTGTCAGGATTCTGTACTGGGACCAGTGTTATCTAATAATATTTTCATTAATGGATTGAGTTCACTCTAAGCAAATTTGCTGATGATACCAAGCTCAGTGGTGCTGTTGACACTCTAAAGGATGGGATGTCATCCAGAGGGACCTCGACAAGGTCCAAAAGTGGGCTCTATTGGACTTTCAGAGGGTTTAACAAGATCAAGTGCAAGGCTCTGCACCTGGGTTGGGGCAATCCCTGGTATTAACACAGGCTGGGGGATGAGCAGATTAAGAGCAACCCTCCCCAGAAGGCCTTGTGTGTGCTGTGAATGAGAGGCTGAACATGACCTGGGAATGAGAACTTGCAGCCCAGAAAGCCAACGGCATCCTGGGCTGCATCAAAGTGTGTCCAACAGGGCAAGGGAGATGATTGCCTCATTCTATTAGTCTCTTATGGGACCCTACCTGGAGAACTGCAGCTTTGGGCTCCTCAGCACAGGAAGGGCAGAGACATGTTGAAGCATGTCCAGAGAGGAGTCATGAAAATGCTGCCAGTAAAGTAACACAATGTACTTTATTTTGAATTGAACAAAGAAATTAGTTGTAAGAATCTAATTTTTAGGTTTGCAGGTTGCTCTTAAGCTTTTAAGATTTCAAAAATTCTATTTCAGAATTGTATTCTCCTTTATAGGTTTTATTTTTCTAATTTTCTCCTTGAAAATATTTGACACCTAATAATGACTGAAACATCATCTATTTTAGAGATCTAAGCAGTTTTGGTTGTCCTGCAAGAAGCAAGCATTACACCAGAATGTCAAATTATTTCATTCCATGACAAACATGCTCTGATCTTGAAGAATATGTCTGTCATGTCCAAGTAATAAGTGTTCCTTAGTATTTGGAAAGTAGACTTTTCAGCCAAATCATCAGCACTTACCCAGCTTTAACACCTAATTTCAGATACAGAAATTTCTCAAATTAATGTTCCTTATAATAAAAACATTTCCCCCATAATTTTATGTAAATACACATCACATATAAATGTTTGTAAAGAAGAAAATCTATATTACTCTTTGTATTTTATTTTAACTTTTTTTACTGTTGATTGTACTCCTTCCAGTTTTAACATAAAATATAATATTTAGACAATATCTAAAGTCAAGGAATGAGCATCACATTAACAGTTTAGTAATATGTCATTCAAGACAGCATTTCAGAAATGCATTTTTTTTGGATTAGGTATGAATAATTGTAGTAATCTTATAGCAAGATCTAAAAAGGACAATTGACCATGACAGGAGTGCCCAGAAAGAGAAGCTGGAAATAAAGCCAAATATTTTTATAATCATTTTTAATTAAGAAATATAACAATGTCTCAGACTAATTGGGGAATTTCTTCCTCTTTTTACACTGAAACAGAGTTTATGTTTAGACAAATACATTCTGTGCTTTATTCAGATGCACCTATAATACACGTACAGACACAAGGATTACTATGACATTGGTCCTTATAAACACAAGAGAGCTGACAAAAACACCTAGAAAGTTCTCCTTATACTATGATTTTTAATGAGATATACACATCTGATTAAATAAGCATAAAAGTAGGAAATGCAGAACTTTGTATTACAAAGGTATCTTTAAAATGTTCAGTTCCTGGAATAAGAAAAAGGAAGGAAGGAAGGAANGAAAGAAAGAAAGAAAGAAAGAAAGAAAGAAAGAAAGAAAGAAAGAAAGAAAGAAAGAAAGAAAGAAAGAAAGAAAGAAAGAAAGAAAGAAAGAAAGAAAGAAAGAAAGAAAGAAAGAAAGAAAGAAAGAAAGAAAGAAAGAAAGAAAGAAAGAAAGAAAGAAAGAAAGAAAGAAAGAAAGAAAGAAAGAAAGAAAGAAAGAAAGAAAGAAAGAAAGAAAGAAAGAAAGAAAGAAAGAAAGAAAGAAAGAAAGAAAGAAAGAAAGAAAGAAAGAAAGAAAGAAATTTGGGCTAAAATGTGGCTGCTGAATGCTTTCTAAATGTTTTCCAATGGATGGGAAGCCTTTTATTTTTGTATGATCTCTCAAGGACTAAGAACTGCAACCTCTGGTTGCAGCACACAGGGCTGTGTTATAGGACTGCATTCTACGACTGGTGTGAAGTTACCTTTACCAGGGTTACATTATATATATAGGAAATTACTTTTCCAGATATCATTTTGATATATACAAAAAAATATGCAGGCCTTTAAAAGGAGTACTGAATTTCTTGACACCTTGCACAAATGGTAGATAGAAAAATCACAGCATACTGTTTTTCTGCTACACATCCTTTTACATTTAGAAGAGGAGACAATTACTTTTGTGGTACCAGCGATTTTAAATACCAGTTTCAGAATCCGATAAGTCACTTAAGATGCTTTTTCAATTAACTGTAATGGCAGTCTCAGATAATTCACTATCTGTAGAGGTCAAAAGAGAATTAAGAGGAACCCTACCCACTGTGTCTTCCTGAGGTAGCCATTAGTGCTCCCTTACAAGAGTACAGGAATATACTGCCTGCTAGATATATACTCTGCTCTTTAATTCTACATACTGTCTCTCCAGATGAAATTCTGAAGTTATTTTTATTAGAGGCTATTGAACATTTGTAGAAAACAGTTGGTCTAATTCTACTGAGACTTTTCAGAAGATTGTGTTACTCACTTCATCGATCATATTCCCTAAGGAGCTGAAACACTATCAGCAAGGACTGAGTCCCACCTTGGTGGTTCTCAAGCACTGGACACTATATGATGGTCTGCATCAACAGGAGCATGGCCAGCAGCACTGCCCCTCCACTCTGCTCTGGTGACACCCCACCTGGAGGACTGCATCAAGCAGTAATGTTTAGCACCCAAGAGTCCTAGGTGGCACCACCCATTTCAGAACAGGAGAGGGAACTCCATCCTTCCAACATACCTCTACAGAATTGCCATTTACCTTTATCCTAATTTGTTGAGGATCTATGTGTCCACTGCCTACAAATTCTGTATTTAAAAAAAAATTCCACAAAACCAAAAAAAGCACCTAAATGTTCTTTAGTGTATTATGAATGCTAACAAATAAATTATAATTTTAATGAAATCACTAATATTGTAGACTTTTCAGTGAAGACAAATTCTGTGTATCTCAGAGAACTATAATCTTTTTATTTCATTGATTACAATATCAGGGAATGGAGAAAAATGATGAATGAGAAAAATATGTGTAGTGCAATAATCTCTTCATATGTAAATATGTTATTTCTCAGCAGATCCTGGTATTTTTTAGTTTTCAGTAAAACTTGATTGTTATTTATAAAGGAATAATTTCTTAGTATGAAAATTTTGAGAGGACCTCGAGCCTGGAAATCATCATTATTGTTGCAAAATTATGATATCTGCTTACAGAAGGTCACACTTGACCATTTTCCTTGCAGATATATGAGCTGCCTGCTAGAAAAATTATTCCTGTTAAGAAAATGACATTGCATTCGTGTTAACAGCCTGCCCTCTGGGCCAGTCTTACCAGATCAATCACCTGGGCAATTTTTAACAAAGTCAAAAATTTACAGTTAGCCTAAGTCTAAGCAGTCTAATTACATGGTTATTAGTAATTTAGGAACAATTGTATCAGCCAAAAATGTTCCAATTGCTCAGGTGCTCAGGTACTCAAGTAATTCCCAATACTGCCTAAGTGAATACTGAAATACACATACTTTCTAATATTGACACCTTTCTCCAACAGTTTTAAATTTTTAGTAGTCCAGAGAGGGAGTACTAGAAGGAACTGCAACAAATCAAAGTCCTGTGTTCTTTTCTGGAAGGAGTTTGCTGCTGACTATGATTAAGCTGGCTTCTACTTTCTCTTTGCAGGAAGAATATAGTGTTTATGTCAGTGATATCTTCCTTCTCATTCTTGAAGTCACTGTCACTCTGTCTTTTCCCATTTGCTAACACAGCTAACATAGTTGCTTTGACTTCACTACTTGATAATGCCATGTTGCATCTTAATTTTCTACGTGTGATATGGTTTACATTTTTTTACTGTCTTCATTATTTAAAAAAGACAATGATCCCTCCCTCCCTGACTTCCCCACCCTCAAAAAAATTCCCAAAACCTGAAAAACAGAACAACTCCCAAGGCTGTTCACACAATACTGACCATGTTTGAGTTACGTGCATCAATGGAGCCTCTGACACCGCCCCATGCTTGCATTTTCAATTTACGCTATAATTTCACATTTGTTCTTTTGGAGATGCTACTTACAGTCCCCTGTGTTGCTTCAACAACTTTTAAGATATAATTTCATATCAGCATAAACTTTTTTTTTTTTTTTTAATATTAGCACGGCAAGGAAAAGATATAGAGAAACTCAGAGCACTCTGACAAAAATTTGGTAGCAAAATTGCCTGGTTTAAGTTATGTCTTATATTATCGAAATGGCTCAACACCACTAATTACAGCTATGCATATATATATAGTATTTCTGACTCTCCATCTAATAATGTGTAGATGGTAAGATTCCCTATGTTATAAATGTTTCTTAAATTTCATGGTTGAAAGAAGATTCATACAGGAGGGTATTGACTAAAGGAATGAAAAGGATTGTACAAGATTCATAGCTACATATGCTTCACTGGCAACCATCTGGAATCAACATACCGAAATAAATCACATTTTCTGTTGGTACAGTAACTATAAGCAGGCTGCAAAGACTGTTTGAGAAAACTTTATTGAATGAAACAGTTGTAATGAAATGAACAAAACGTTAGTTGCATGTAGGAGATAACATTCTAAAAGTAAAAATAATTTGAAATGACAAAGACTCATGAACCAGAAAGAATTGTATTACCAGTAATTTAAAATCATACAATATAGTGGGTTTTTTGGAAAAGGAATACAATTATGTCTGGTAAAATGAGACAGTTTGGAAAAGAAGTCCAGAACAGAACAAAGTCCTGGAAGTAAAGGCATGGAAATGCATGTTAAAGGAGACAAAAAGAATGCACCATTGAAAGGTAAAACTTTCTAATTTGATGCATTTTATTATTGAAAGTTTTGAGAACAGCTTCTATGTATCAGATCAGCAAATTCTGTTTGTAACCTTATGAAAAGATACTCAAAACTATGTTTAGATCCCTGTTGCTTCTGCTGGAAGAGGAGAAAGAGAAAGAGAAAGAGAAAGAGAAAGAGAAAGAGAAAGAGAAAGAGAAAGAGAAAGAGAAAGAGAAAGAGAAAGAGAAAGAGAAAGAGAAAGAGAAAGAGAAAGAGAAAGAGAAAGAGAAAGAGAAAGAGAAAGAGAAAGAGAAAGAGAAAGAGAAAGAGAAAGAGAAAGAGAAAGAGAAAGAGAAAGAGAAAGAGAAAGAGAAAGAGAAAGAGAAAGAGAAAGAGAAAGAGAAAGAGAAAGAGAAAGAGAAAGAGAAAGAGAAAGAGAAAGAGAAAGAGAAAGAGAAAGAGAAAGAGAAAGAGAAAGAGAAAGAGAAAGAGAAAGAGAAAGAGAAAGAGAAAGAGAAAGAGAAAGAGAAAGAGAAAGAGAAAGAGAAAGAGAAAGAGAAAGAGAAAGAGAAAGAGAAAGAGAAAGAGAAAGAGAAAGAGAAAGAGAAAGAGAAAGAAATTTATATTGAAGGTCCTTGATGGTTGAATGATTTTATCAGAGAAAAATTATGTTAAGACCCAACTAAAACAGAAATTAAGTATGTACTGGGGGAAAGAAATACAAGCAGCAAGATTACTGCTGATGTTTATATGACTGTTTATATACTAACAAAACAATAAGTGCTTTGTAATAAGTGCCAATGCATCTTTAAAAAGTACATTTTGAATTATGCTAAAAATCTGATTTTTCCATTAAATTCAAAAGACCTTGGTGTTCTTAATACCATTCATGATATTTTATGAAAATGAGTCATAAAGCACAGACTATTTTTGTAATACAGTTATGAAGTAGCCTCATTACAGCTGTAGGAAAAAAAAAAAAGAACTATTACTTAATTAGGTAAGAAAAGGTAGAAATCTAAATTGGAAACTATGGAGTACTTAATGAGCTTAAGCTATTTGGGAATTCCATTGCAATTGAAGTGGAAATTTGCTGAATATCTTCCACTTAAACAAACCTGATGAGGAAGCAGAAGTCAAAATATAATATGTCAACCTGGCTATGAAATAGTGATGTTTATTATGGCAGCCAGCATAGTTTTTCTTTACCTATTCTTAAAATTTTCTTGAAATATCTGTTATTAGTACTCCATTTGCAATAAAACTATACATTCCAGCTTCCCAAGATTGTGACAGATTCTGCTGATATTTCAAAATTTTCCTTTAGCTGTATTTCTTAAGATCGAACTATGACTTGTATCTATTTAGTTTCCATTTTTATTACAAAGTGAAATATCCACTTGAGTTAATTTGTTCCGCTGTTCATATACTATCCAGTCCATGATATCACAACTTAACTGCCACTTCTTACTAATCAAAAGACTAAAAAACGAAAATTCAAACTTCAGAAAAATATCCTGTTTTCATTTCATTTCATCTGCAACTGTCAGCATAAACTGATTAAAACTTTTCTAGATAATGGTCTTATGTTTCTCTCTCTGTTTCAACAGATCAATTCACTTAGCTGAAGGAAATTTCTTAGAAATATAGTGTATTGCAAATGTTCAGAGTTAGTAGAACTCCATAGTCTAAAAGTATTAACAATATTTATGCCAATAGATATGCACTCTTACATTTTTCAGTACAGACTGTTTTGTTGGCAAAATTTTCACGGTATTTCAAACACTGCTGATATTTAGAAAACATGCCTTCTGTTTGAAAGTACATGCAAAGGCAGCTGTCAGTATCCTCCACATGTTTTAGTTGGAAATAACACTTTTCCTAAGTGCAGTTGGTTTTGAAAAAGACTGATAATAAAAGCTTGCTTTACTTTTAATGGACTGTGTGTCTGGTTTAACAGTCTGCCAGACTCTTAATTTTTCAAGACATAAGTAGATTCACTTTTCTCCCTAGCTAGAATTCTTGCATTTTGTTTCTTCCTGGGATGGCAGTGAAAGAAATTCTTAGAGCTAGGATGTATGCTTGCACAGTATCTACCTTTCTAAGAGTGTATTTCATCCAGCATTGAAAAATGGTAAATTGCCAGAAGTTAAAGAGTGATGCTCTAAAAAAAAAACCCTAAACAAAGTTAAAGTATGAATTTTTTTGTCTAGTTTCAACGACATCTTTAATGTTAAAACTTACCTTGTTCACACTAAAAAATAAGACACCTGTTACTGAATGCAGCACAAGCAACTAGTCGCTGTCACACTGCACAAATAAGTTAAGCCTGTGTCCTGATTCTGGCCAAGACAGGCTTAATTTTTGCTGTAGCTCAGAGGGGCATGTCTAGGACCTGCAGATTATTGTATACCACTTGACATCGTTGCTGGGGCCAGGGGGAAGGGACTCCCTTCCAGGGAGAAAAGGTTCTTTTCCGTTGCCAAAGGGCAAGTACAAGTGGTGGAGGAGAGACTGAGAGACTGGCTATTGTTGGAGAATTCAATGTGAATTGTTACTTTCTTGTATTTTTCCTATTACTGATCATTTTCTTATCCCATTGCTCCTTCTAGTAAATTATTCTTATCTCAACCTTTTGTGCTTCCTATTCTCCTCTCCAGCACTCTCAGGGGGAAGGGAAAGGGGAAAGAGGGGGAGCAAGTGAGCTGCACATGGTTTGAAGAGTCTCAGTGGGAGCACCAAATTAATACATGCCATTATTTGTATAATTACACAAGTAAAAGAATTATTGAAAAAAAAAGTGTTTACAGTGAGTTTAAGTTACAGATTTCAAGAGGTAAAGGGCAATTTAGTTACAGGGTTCACTGTTAGAGATCTCTGTAGAAGATAAAAGTTGAGAACAGGTGAAAAGATGAAAGTATTAGAGACAAATCAGGTATGTACCACAAAGAATAATTAGTGACAAATTTTGAGGGTTTGAAGATATTAATATTAAACAGAATTCAAGGTGGTAAAATAGCGTAAAGTGATGCATCAGGAAAAAAAAAATCTATGCTTATCATCACCAAAGCAGGAGCTTACAATTCTTCTTTTGCAGATGAAGGGAACAGAGCATATGGAACATGTAGGGAACTGTCTCAGATGCGTATGTAACACTGGAAGAATGGTTATAATCAGGTGGAAAACATCTGACATTTCAAGCCATCAAAAATACCAACTTTATGTAAAAATGTTTTTTCCCCTGTTTTATTTTTCTCCTCATCTTTTTTTTTCCCTGGGTGTACATTTTGCAAGATAAATGCCTGATATATCACTAAGCATTAGTGATGTAATAGAAATGGGATGGACTGCTAGGTAATGTCAGAACACATTCTAAAACCTGTTTTGTTGAAAAAAAATTAAAAATTAGGTTCCCACAGTATAGATTGCATATAGGTACATAGTATCATCATATACAGTAGGATATTTTATGAATAGGGAATGACAGAAATACATAAAATACATAAATTACCTTATTGTTCCCATTTGAATATCTGCCATAAAAAAAGAACTAATTTACACTGCTAGTGTTATGGGAAACTGAATCAAAATATAACAAAATCTAAACATTAAATTACAGAATGCATTTATGCATTTTTTGTGTAGGAAATAATGTTTAGAGATTGCAGGAATTCAAGGCAAGTCTTAACAAGTATTAAATTCACTTAAGAAAAAAAGTTGGTAGAAGATATGAAAGAAGTTCTCTAAAAACACAGTCTTTTTTTTGTGATAGAATGACAGCTATTTAAGGAAAACTTGAGAAATTTGTCTGAATGCAAAAGCAAATGATACTATTTTAATAGAAACTCAAACAGAAGTTGAAAATACACAGAAAATCAGATCTTTTTAACTCAGCAAAGAGCAGCATTGACAGAATTGTAAATAGAAAGCTTCAAACATCAAGTTTGGGAAAGCTTCAAACATTAGTCTGGGAAATGCAAACATTTATTGGAATTAGGTAATTCACTTCATACTAATTTAAATCAAGAAGATATTTCAAAATACATAAAAGGATATTAAACTCTTTTTTAGTTTTCTCTGATATTATCCTCATTGTTCCACTGTCTTTTTGGGTCTTAAAGTTGATGGTCTGGGAAGGGAATACAGTGACTTGTGAAAACTCCAAGTTCATTCACCAGAGAAGTATCATGTCAATAGCATCTTCTTCCTCACTTTAGCATTGCTGGGAGTCACTTTCATACGCCCTCCAGTATGCTCTATGGCTTGCTCTTTTTTGGTTTGCAAGTCCGTTTGTATCTGAATTTGCAGTGTGTAGTGTATTTACCTATTTGGAGGCGTGGGTTGTGAATTTTTAAAAATTTCTTTGTGATCTTTGTATTGGTTTTACACAGTTCTTAATGATGCATCTCTTTGATGACTAGTAATGTCCATTGGTGAGGTCCTCGGGCTTCCAATATTAGCTGGTCCCCATACATTTGAAGTTCCTCCAATCACCATGTGCCTGTACTTGCCAATACTGTATTGTTATTTAGGGTCACAGATAGTTTACAAAGAGGAAGTACTTGCTATTACTGTCACTTCATTACAAAAGACATATAACATGATATTTCATCATAAAGGTAAACAGAAGTAAGCGAAAGCTAAAACCAAGGGTGTAATAATCACCTGTCATTTGATCATAGCTATTACAAGCTAAAACACAGCTCCAAGCTGGTGTAGACCAGTGTGTTTGAAGTCTGTGTTGTTAGTTTAACATAAATCCTGTAAGCCTGTTACAGCTGTACCTCAATACTCCCTGGGTTACAAGGCTATGCTTGTGCACTTGTCAAAATAGCAAAGGTCACTAACAGTGAAGGAGATAACAAGAACAAGGAGAGAAACACCAGCAGCCTTCTCCCCTCAGGAATTGGCTCTCAGTACTGAAACTGTCACCTAATGTTATATTGCATTGCACTCAGAAATGTGACTGCAGCTGAATGTGAAGAAATTAATTTCATAGAGAAAAAAAGGAGGACACTAGTGGAAATTTTTATAAAGTTGTTTCTCAGGCCAGTGAAACCTATAAACCAAGATAAAATAATTTTTAAAATAAGCGCACTGGCACATAGACACAATTATAACAGATGAATGGTTGATAATAATGTCACTACTTCATCTATAGGCCTGAAACTAATATGATGGACATCACAGTAAACCTACTGTCTATTCAGCTGAAGTAATTTAAAACTGTGAAGACTTTAAGAATGCAGTTACATTCTCAAAACACTGTGCCCATAAGATGAGCCACCAAAACAGAACCTGAGATAAATGCAGATGGCACAGCAGGAAGCAGCTAATTCCAGGCCTAATTAAGGCAAATGTTTGGTTAGCATCTGGACAAAAATTCCCACCATGGAAAACTGGGGGGAGAGGAGCAAGTGCTTATGTGCATGCCATTTCAAATTATGAGAACAGCATCTCTACCCCATGAGTACCCAGGATGTGGACTGTACAAAAGTGGTATCTCCAGAAGAACAGCTTAGGACACCAACACCAAAGACCAGGGTGAAGAAGGACCAACAGGATACCACAGGAATCCATGTGGTAGTAACATCTTTTTCTTAATCCCTCCTTTCTCTCTTATTGTCTTTCTCTTTCCCCACCTTCTCTCTTCCTATTTCTTTCTCTCCACCTTCTCTCTTCCTATTTCTTTCTCTCTCTCTACCTTGTATTTCCTGTTAAATAAAGTCTATTGTTGACTTTGGCACATGGTCTTGTTTGCACCTTAATTCGAGCAGAGTAATTTCTTATAATTGGATCATAACATTATTTTGGTATGAGAATTGGAATGCTGTTCTTCTGTATTAATATTTGGAAACCTTGCCATGTCCTTGTTCTCAGGAGGTTGTGTTAACTTTTGAAAATTTTGCAACAAATTTCCTCTGAGGGAATTTGTGTCGAGGTTGTGTAGTTCCCTCTGTGGAGTTTTCTGGGAGAATGGATATCCTGGTTGGCCAGTGTAAAGAAAATATTTTGTTGTCCTTCCTTGAAAATTTGTTAGTCTCCCCTCTACCTGGGGCAGAGGGGAGACTAATTCCACCCCTCCTCTGGAATGAAGTTGTCATAAGAAAATTGGAATAAAGAGCAGTTGGTTACCCAGAAACTTGAAAATTAAGTAATGTTATTTTTACAAGATTTGGTGAAAGAATTGCACTCTCAGTTAAACGAGGAAATTAATAAAAAAAAAAAGGCTGCAGGCAGACCTGCTGCTTGCTGATGACCATAATCATTTTAGAAAGCTTTACATGGAGATTTGGAATGTGCATGAAAGAATTGCAGGATGTGGAACCTGTAACATTCTCAAACCACGGTCTCGTGACTCAGACTTTTTGTGGTTGGTGGAGAAGTTGAGACAGTGAATGAATCTGTTTTTCTGATAAAGAGCAAGACACATCCTTTGTATTGGCATCTGATCATGACAAAGTGTGACTCTTAATTAAAATTGAGACTACTAATAATTGTCAAGGTCAACAAACTTCTGCTAAAATGGTGCTCTGTGCAGCTACTGAGATGTCAAAATCTGGCCATAAATAAGCCAAGACTGAAATCCAGTCAGTTTTAAAGAACTGGAATGCCAAGAGGATGGCTAATGCTTCCTGGGCAGCAAAGAGTTAAAATCTCTGCGGTAAAGGAAGTAAGGATTACCTGCTGAGGTTAATTTATGGTTAATCTTAACCCTAAAGAAAACCCAGAGCCTCCACTATCACAATACTGGGGTTTTCTGCAAAACAGAATAAAATTTCCAAAGTTGTAACTAATTCTGCTTTACTAACAGCTGCAGTATTAAATACTGCAAACCCAAAGTTAGAATTTATGACACTAGTACACGTGCTTTGGCAGTGGAGGGATGGTCTTACACTTCCCTTCTAATTCTCTAATCTGGCGACTTTATTACGTCTCTCATAACTGACCCATAACAAAGATTTACTCAAATGAAAAGGGGGTGAAAACTTCACAGTAAAAGTGATTAAAGAATTACAAATGTGCATTGGAAATATTTAGCCAGAAACTGCTTAATTCTTAGGAGCTGGTTGACTTTGGTAAACTCTAAGTAGTCTAATGGCAAAAAAATTATCATAATCTTATAAAAGATTTACCTTTGAGAGGTTTATTTCATCATCTAAAGAATATAAACCTGTCACCCTGAATTTCTACAGCCTTCTGAGAATTTTTTAAAGCCTTCTGAGAATCTTTGGGTTTCCTAACTTTTCTATTAGTCTTCGAATGTTTATATGTGAAAGTGGAGTCTTTCAAGGACTTTGTAGGAAAAACAATCTTTGTTTACACTCCTCTCCCAAGGAGAGACCTTTGATGAACTTTTGTCTCTGCCAGTGCGGATGGAGAGGTGGCAACTTCTCCCTCCAATCCAGAGGCAATCCCTGGAAAACTATAAAAACCCTACTTGTTAATAACCTCTCTCTTTCCTGCCTCTGGAGCTCATTTTGTGTGCTGTGCCTTCATTCTGTGTCCCATTGTGACATAAACCTCTTCATATAAATACTCCTGGAGATGTTTATTTTTTGCCTGACAATTTTAAAATTGACCCTTACGTTTACAGAAAAAAAAGGATTTCCCACATATATACACAGTATTTGTTCCATTTTGAACCCACATTCATAATCTGTGAGACTTTAATACTAACAGTAGTTAGACACAGTTTCATGTATTTTTTTCTAGAACATTATACATCTTTGCAAAGAACTGCTAACCTTGATATGTGACTGATCAGTCATATTTTGCAGAGAAATGTCTGAGTGCTAGTAACTTCCACAACCTACAACATCTTCTGACTCCTCAGGTCAGAGCAATGGACAATGCTTCAGTGCTCTAAATACCCATAAACACTGTTCAGTATGCATAACCGTGAACAGGGCCACGCTGGGATTTGACACTTTGGGTTTTTTCCATCTTTTTCCTTTGGAGCTCATTGCTTTTCTGTCTTTTGTTGTTGCCTTAGCTCTGGTTTTATTTTCTGCTTTGTCTTATCCCTCCCGAGCCCTTATTGTTGTTCAACTTACATTTTAAATTGCTTCATTTGTTAAGATAGTGGAAGCATATTTATCATTTATTCAAATGAGTATATGACATTATCATATTCTTATACTCTGGAACATACAACTCCATCATCATCCTCACTTGTATAATACTGAAAGTTATTTCAAATGTATGTGCAATAATTTTCTGCCCACCCCAGGGACTTGGTTATTCATAGAGTACCATACTTTTGAAGACATATAGTGTGATTGAATTTGTTGTGAATCATTTATAAATCCAAAGTAAAGCAAGAGTTGCAATGCAATACATATGAATGTTATCTCTGCGTACACAGGACTCAGGAAATACATAAAAGCAAGAAACACCAAAACAACAAAGGCCGTTAGTACTAAATTATGTGGAATTTCTGCTATGGCAACATTAACAATGTTGCCTTGTCAGAGCTGCCAACAGTTTAATCTGGTCGTGGATTTCCCTCAAAACTCAAAGTTTTGTTGATGACAGGACTGGAGTGCTGGAAAAATGGAGAGTAGACTTCAGTTAAAGTCACTAATCATACCTAAAGATACAGACATAATCTAAGATCTTTTTTTAAAATAACAGTTAAAATTTAAGCAGAAAACTCAATATGAAGGTTGAACTTCACTCTGCAGATCATCTAGTGGGCTGATCATGTCCAGCTCTAGCTCTGACAAAAAAAATTCCTTCTCATGAGTATTAATGAAACTTGAGCTGACATTAGCTAAACAGGATGCCTTTATTTTACTGATTTTTTTACTAAAGCTGTGTTTACTATTGTTTCATGACTTCAGGAAAATATTTACCAATTAAGATTTGTATCATCAGGAACTCAGAGGCATTGAGGGTGGTCCTGTGTATGGCCAGGAGGTGGACTTGATGATCCTTGTGGGGCCCTTCTAACTCAACATATTCTGTGATTCTGTAATTCTTTTACAAGTATAGTCAGATCTTTTGATTAAAAAAAAAATTTAAAAAAAGTTCTTCTCAGTACCCTTCTACTTTCTAAACCATTATTTTTGAAGCCACAGGTACCAGCAGGCCTAAGGCCTAAGAGCTGATTCTCTTCCTCCACTGCACTCTCTTGAGACCCTATCTAAAGAAGTGTGTATAGCTCTGCGGCCCCCAGCATAAAAAGGTCAATGAATCCAGAGGAGTGTCAAAAAAATACTCAGTGGGCCGGACCACCTCTTCTATGGAGACAGCCTGAAAGTGCTGGGATTGGTCAATCTGAAGGAGAGAAGGCTTCAAGACCTTAGAGCAGCCTTCCAGTACCTAAAGGGGGCTTACAAGAAAGCAAGAGAGGGACTTTTTATAAGGTCATGTAGTACTGGGACAAGGGAAAATAGATTCAAACTGAAAGAGAGAAGGTTTAGATTAAATATTGGGCGGAAAATCTTTACTATGAAGGTGGTGAGGCACTGGAACAGGTTGCCCAGACAAGCTGCACGTACCCCATCCATGGAAGTGTTCAAATCCAGATTGGCTTTGAGAAACCTCATGTAGTGGGAGGTATTCTTGCCTAGGGCAGATTGCTTGGAAGTAGATTATCCTGAAGATGTCTTCCCACCCAAACTGTTCCAGGATCCTGTGATTCTAGATGACTTGCAGCAAGGCTGCCTGGATATTTTTCTTCAGCAGTCTGATTGTACATTTTCTCTCTCTACCTTGAATTCAGATACAGCTTTTTCCTCTATGGGTGGGTGGAAACCCAGGTATTTTACAAAAATCTAGACCTCTGTTTTGTATGTATTTACACACATGGATAGATGGATACATATATATGCATAAAATAGATTACACTAAGAAGCAGCAAGGACTCATCCTGATATTATATTAAAATGAAGAAAAACAGGGTCCTTAAAATTAAGCAGAATTGAAAATAAAGGTTGCCATTGAAAAGACATGTCGATTGGAATGTATACTGTTACCAGTTGTTCACATTCCCTCTTTCAGTGATAAGGAAATGGCTATAATTCAGTATATTAGATTCACCAAATCTGGAACAAAGCAAAGGCGATATCCAGTAAGGCACTGCAAGTTCTGAGATAGTCCCAAAAACACAGAGTATAGTCTTTTGAGAAAACAGTAATATGTGTGTCATATGTGTTTTCTGAGCAAAAGCAATAGAATTTATTCATAAAGGAATAAGCCATTGCCAAGATGGCTATGAAAAATATGATTCATATAGTCTACAAACCCATGAAAATAAACTCTGGTGAGTTTTTTTGTTTGGTTGGGAATATTATTATTATTATTATTATTATTAATATTATTACTACTTTTTGAGGGTCAGAGGTTGTTTGGTTGATTGGTTTTGGTTTTGATTTTGTCTTTTTAGTAATGTGGGTAAATTATCTTACCAGTTGCAACTTGCATTTGATATGTAGAATATTTCTGTTAGCTAATAATTTGGTATCCACAGTACATGAGAAAACATAGTGAATGATGAATTCTAACGTGGCTTGGGTACTGAAAAATGGATCATTTCTTATGATATTCAGAGACATAACTCATTTTTGTATGAAGTATTTGATTACAGCTCCTGCTTTTTGGCAGATTTTTTTTCATAATGGTGCATTTTATATGTGAAATTAATAACAGGAATTGTCATGGATAAACAAGTCCCATCACATAAACTAAATGAGCCAAGCTACTAAAATGACTGGTAAATGAAAGTAAACAGCAAGTGAAAGGAAGAATCATTGCAGGAGTTAAAAACAAATGATGTAAAAGCCTTTGGAAAGCGGTATAGCTCATCTTTAGCAACCTAAAGAAACATTTGATCAAACACACCAGGACTAAGTTATAGGGTCTGTTATTAGGTATTCAAAACTAGATTCACAATCAGATAGAAAGAAATTCAACATTCTGCTTATCTGTTCCTGGAGCACCCTCTTTATTCATGAAAAAGAAATTTAGTCATTTGGTGTGCTGTTATCTCAGGACAATGCAACCTGGACACATGCCCTGCTCATGCTCTTGCACTGCAGTACAACTTAAATAAATAGGATGAATCCTCTGATTTAGACCACTTCTCAATAAAGGAACTAAGAGTTTGAAGTAAAAAACTGTGATTCTTGCATACAAGCATAGTATACTTTATGGAAGTTTTGGTAATATTTATGTAATACCTATTTAAAAGAAGATTAGACAATTTTGGTGCTGCAGGTTACTGTATAACTCAGAAAAAGTCATTATTCTATTATTCTGCAGGACATAAGCACATAATCAGCAAATCATCAAGGTTGGAAGAGATCTTCAAGTTCACCTCTCCAACCCTCAATCCATCACCACCATAATCACCCCTAAACCTATCCCCAGGTGCCACATCCAGACACCTCTTGAACTCTTCCAGAGACAGTGAGCACCTCCCTGAGCAATTTATTCCAATGCTTCTCCTCTCTTTCAGTGAAATATTTTTTCCTAATATCTAAGCTTAACCTCACTGGTGAATTTGAGACAATTTTCTCTCATCCTTTCACATGAGACATGGCAGAAGGGACAGATTCTCACCTTGTTACAACCTCCTTTCAAGCAAGAAGGGTCTTCTCCAGGCTCACAGATCCCCTCCCTCAACCACTCCTCACAGGACGCAGAAGAAAGATGTGAAATTTTGAGAAGAGGGCACAGTGATGAAGTTGTAGAAGGGATGGTGGGGAGCTGGGGATATCCAACTTCCTTATGAGAGGAAGCAGAGCGACAAGCCCTTTTCTCTCTGGTGAGCAATGACAGAACCCAAGGGAACAGCATGAAGCTCGGTCAGGGGAAGTTAAGTTGGAATATTAGGAAAAGGTTCTTCACACACAGGGAGGTTGAGTGCTGGGAAGAGTTTCCCAGGGAGGTGGTCACAGAACCAAGCTTGGCAGAGTTCAAATGTTTGAACACTCTCAGGCACATGGTGGGATTGTTGGGGCTGTCTTGTGAAAGGCTAGGATTTGGACTTGATCCTTGTGGGTCCCTTCCAAATCACAATATCCTATGATTCTGTTATACTCCTTACATCCTTAACCTGCTTTGTTGCCCTTCTCTGGACATGCTCAGGTACCTCAATGTTCTTTTTGAGGTGAGGAACCCAAAACTGGACAAAATACTTGAAGCATGGCCTCACCAGAGCTGAGTACAGAGGGATGATCACTGACCTGATCCTGCTGGCCACTCAAGTCTTGATACAGACTCAGATGCCCCTGGCCTTCTTGGCCACTTGGGCACACACTGTCTCATATCCAACTGCCTGTTGACGAGAAGCCCTCAGTTCTTTTTCTGTTAAACAACCCTCAAACCATCTTTCCCCAGCCTGTAGTGCTGCATGGGATTGTTGAAATCCAAGCGCAAGATCCCACATTTCACCTTATTAAAGCTCATACAGTTTTCCTCAGCCCATTGACCCAACCTGTCCAGATCCCCCTGTAGACCATTCCCACTTTCCAGCAGATCAATACTCTTGCCCAACTAGGTGTCATCTGCAACATAATGATAAAACATAATAAGGAGAGCATATAGAATGTGTCTGTGTACATAATGAAGACACAGAAATGGGCATTTTATTTATACTAAAACACAGTCATTTATGCTATATTTTATTTTAGGAGAAAATATAGTTTAATGGGGGAAAATAATCAAACTACAGAGGCATAGAAGAAAAAAATCAGTTAGTGGACCTTGACTCATACTAACAATGAAATTTGATTATTAAAGAAAACATGCATGTAAGAGAAAAAATTCCTCCAATCTGAAAATCAGCATAACTCTTTCACACTACCTACAGAAATGATAATCATAAAGGGCTCAAAATTATTTTCAAAATATCCATAATTTTTTATATACCTTACAGCCATCATTTTTCCCCAAGGTCAGTTGTTCTCAGGTTTACAATGGATTGAAAACCTTTAACCATGGAAACCAGAATTAGTGCTACTTAGTCTTTCTCATGAAGGCAAATAATAATTTTAATGGCCACTTGCTTTCAGTATAAACCAACACTCAAAGATGATTTCAGAAAAAGGAAATGAATGTGCAAGAAGCAACGTGGTATCTATAAACTATTTATGAAAAGAAATTTAACCCACAAATTAAGAGCTAATGGGTAAAATATTGCTAAGCTTAGTCAGGTGAGTAATGTCATCTATTTCAGTACAACTAATACAAGTACAGCTATGTGATTTGACTAAAATGAAACCCTAAGCAACATCCATAACAGCACTAATGTGTGATAGATGCTCACCACAACAGCAATTAAATACTCTGCAGATCATCTAGTAGGCTGATTATCTGCTTTATGACTAGAAAACAAATGTGTTCATTTTTCTAGTCCATCTACGGTTTTTTCCTCGATTGCTGATTCAATTGCAAAGACTTCACTAGTGTGGCTAATTTCAGTATAAGTGTTTTTCCCACTTTCTTCACCTCTATAATTACTTGCCAGGATAGAAAGCTTTTTCTGAGGATCTAACATCGGTCCCAAATGGTTGCATATATGCCATCTTGTCCATGTTTGATATGAGGTGTTAATTAGAGGTAGCTACCTGCAACACACTCCTAGATATAAGTCAAAAAATATCATTGCCTCAAGATGGCCAGGTTTATCCTTTGCTACTTTTAAATTAATTTCCCACAGATTTATTGTGTGATTCTATTATTTACTGTCATCATAACGTCATTGTATTTTTTGATAAAAATAGGATCAATCCTCTGACCAGTAAACCTGGAGCAAAGATCCTTGCTCTACCTTTGCTTCAAAATATAAGATCAAAATTATTTTGGGGAATTTCAACTTGTTTGCTGCCAGTGGCACTCTTCCTACTGCTGAGTTAGATCCCCTTTTCTAGAGAATTATTTAGTTAATGGTTCTGCTATGATTTACTGAATTTTGGTTTTGTTTATGTAGAGCTTGTGGGAATTTTGCACAATTTTACACCTGTTAATTTCAGAGAAATTGGTTGTTTAGGATTTTGAAAGCCTAACAAATTATGGAAGAAACATTTTTAAAATAACTGCTAATTTCAAGTTTACTGATTTAGGAATATGCAGGTTCATGTACAATATTCATTTAAAGACTGTAATCAAAATGTTCAGAAAATACTATCAGTTCACTTTCAAATCACACTTGTCCCAGGTCAGTTTTAGGTGCCTTTTTGATTAGTAAAAGTACTCAAAACCTAACTGGCAAAAAATAATATTTTGATATGACAATTACTATCTTTGATACATGCGAAGTTTAAAACTGCCATTCTGGTAAAAAAAAAAAAAAGTGTGAAAGCAGACTGCAACTTCAGGCAGTGTGTACTAAAATTCAGAAATTAAATTTAGAGTTGTAGGATGACAATTTGAAATGGTTCAATAGAGGTTAAATTGATGCATCTACCCAGTCATTCATTCACTGGAAAAATTAAATATACACATTGGTACCAAATGTCATCTAGCTCAAATACTAACTTTTTTCTATGAAGAGCTAAGACTTACATTCTATACATAGAAACAACCACAATTAAATAAATAAAGTGAAATGAAATGAAATGAAATGAAATGAAATGAAATGAAATGAAATGAAATGAAATCCCCTAAATAAAAACAAACAAAACAAAAATAAAGTACCAAAACATAGTTGGTGAATCAGCACTCCAGGACATATTTACATACACTGGTAATTGACCTTAAATGTTCACAGTGTTTCTTAAATAGCCTAAATAATATAGCATTTAGTGCACTTATTTTCCTCATGGTTTTTGCAAAATTATTGATTATTGTAATACAAACCATAAAGCTATATATACTAACAAGTCAGCTTCTCACATTAATTCAATATAAAGATTTTTAAGGTCTTGCCCACGAATTCTTTAGGGCAAACACATTGCCTTTATTTTTTCCCCAGTTTTTTATACTCTCTCATAGATGAAAGGCATAATCTGCAGAACACCTCTATTTATGCATAAAGAAAAACTTAAAAGATAAAGCTCCCTGTAGCAAGCAAGGATAGGTCTGTTTTTAAGAAAAGCTGGGACCTCTGAGAAATAAACTTTAGTTTTATGAAGCAATTATTTTCTAACACCTCAGCCTGGGTGTTTTCAATTCCCTCTTAAGCCTGCGTGTTTGTCACTGCCAAAGTGTCTGTTGCAGAACCAACTAAAATGATGAGATTTTTCTTAGCTACATGAAAATATATAGTTGTCTCAGAGAGATACCAACATTTTTTGAAGCTGTCTGTATTAAGACTATGCTGCTTTTTTTTTTTCATTTTAACAGACACAACAATTTATCCAATACATAATACACACACATACCTACACATTCTGTGAATGTTGATATCTGTATTTCTCTAATTAATATTGAAGACAATAGTAATGAAATACTTTAAAATTAATTTTCTTTAACTGCAACAAAATGGGTTCTTATTTTGAATTCAAAATATTGCCATCGTCCTGCATTTGGTTTATGCATGTGTAACTGGTTTTGATAAGTGGCTGTGGGTATCAAATTGACAGGTACATTCATCCCAAAATGTTGTTTGAGATCTCTTGGACACAGAAAGCCTTTGAGAAACAACCTGTCCCTGACTGATACACAGTAAGAAGTCTGGGAGCAAAGGACATGGCAGGCAGAGAGTCAGAATTTCTTTTTCTACACTTTTACTTTCGACTCGTTCATCAGAGATGCACTACAGTTGCACTGAGCTAAGTCTTTGAATCTTCCAGGCCTGAAGACACAATTAGCCAAGTCAGACATCACACAAGTATGTGATGCTCAAATGTTTCCGTTTAATGGGCTTTAACAAATTGTTCAGAAATAATTTAATCAAGTAGGAGTTTATGGAAACTGCTTTCAGTTGAATTTCCCATGTCCCTACCTCAGGGCTCCAGTACTTTTGTTTAATAATGCAATAAGAGCCTTCATGATCAAAGAATATCTAACTGAAACAAACCAAAAAGATGTCAGTCTGATAATACTGAGAGAGGCATTTATGACTTGGTATTCTAGGGAAAAAAAGAACTTAACATCTGAACCAAAATTTTTGAAAAAACAGGGAATCCATGGATCATCCGGATTTTAAACCTCTTTGGACTTTTTAAAGCTAAGAAGCAGCTTTTAAAATTTTGAATTGCTGACTTAATAAGGTTTGGTTATTTATTTATTTCAAATCAGACTTTCAAGGTGACGTTTCTGATCTGCCAAAGTAACAGGCCTTTTACAGGACTGTAGTAACCTTTTTAGTGGCCATGACTGGTTTCCAAGGTTGGAGAATGTTATAGCCACAGGCATTATCCTAGAGTGATGTCAAGAAATTACTCTTTTAAAAGAATGAATACTTATCATAAAGGACTGAAATTATCAAGATAAAACCTTCCTTCATTTAAAAAATAATTATCCTCTTACATGTTGATTTCTGCATTTTGTGTAATTTAACAAAAAAACATTTTCTTACTACATGTTCCATAGACAAATAAATGTGGAATAAACAACAGGTAGTCATGGACAGGGGGAAGCTTTGGGCAAAGTATAAGCAAATTCTAGTGGGACTTGAACAACAGAAAAAAAATTGAGGATACAAAGAAACTTGTAATGTTCAGAACATGAAAAATCTATTGCTATCATGCTTCTCAGATAGAGTAATAATTCTGCATAACCCACTATAGATCCATATGAACATTATATATATTTGTCTCACACCTACATATCTACAGGAAGAAAATAAATTTTTTTTTGGAGTTGCTGAGGTTCTGCTCTCCATAATCTATAATTGGAATAATAAATATATTCATTCATGAATCAAAAGTCACAAGTTGAAGTCACAGAGCTGAAACAGATCCAAACCACCCATAGAACCATTCCGATATTACTTCTTACAGAAAAAAAATTCAAAAGGTATACTGTGGTAGTAAATTTCTGCTTTATACATATAGTTCTTATCATATATTAATTTTACTTTTGTTCTTTTAAAAGATCCCACAAACTGCAAAAAAATAGATTAATATAATTACAAAAAAAAAAAATGGATAACATTTTCACCCTAAATTTTAGACACGGGAGATATTTCTCTTCCATAGGAAAAAAAAAAGCCGTCCCTTACTTTCTCTTCTCTTTAATTCACTCTGCACTTTTGTGAAAAATTTCAAGTATTCTTTGTGTTGGGTGGTTTACTTAGTTTTTGTTGGGTTTTTTTGGTCATAACAGAATTGTATTACTTAAGCTAAGCAGAACCTGAGAAGAGTAAACCTAGAAAGATTATTGCCACTCTTCCTGGAGACATTCATACCTAATGCTGTCATCTTAAATGAATAATGAAAACTATTCCCGAATGCACTTAACTGATGAAATGTACTGTTTCTCTTTGTGTATGATTTCATTATAAAAACAATATCAGCATAGAAATTTATTTTTATTTTTATTACTTTTACAAGACCTTTTACTCCAAATGATTTATTAAAATCTACAGCACAAAAAAAAAATTCAGTGCAATATGTGACTCACAGAGATGGAAGGGAAGGTGTCCTAATCCTTTCATTAGATGCTCAGAAAGACATTATTGAATGATTACAGCAGTCAGGAAGTGAAGTGTGAATATTGTTAACAGAATTAATTTTTAAAGTATTTATGAAGATGTGAACTTAGGTGTCTGATAAATGAACAGACAACTCTAAATTAGAGCTGGAATTTTATAGAGAGATCTGATGAGAACACACCTGAATTAACAGCATCAGAATATCTGTTTACAGTCAAGGACTGCTAGTATTGAGTTCATTGTTTGCTCTTTTTGGGGGTTAAGACTGGGCTCATGAGCCTGCCAGGCACTACATTATTATTAATGTTGCTTCTTGCACCTCAGTCAGTGTAGTTCAGATCATCATCTGTGACAAAAGGAGGTTAAGTGAGTTTTCTTGAAGACAAACACAGAAGACAGATACAAGATTGAATTCCTGCTGTTTTCTTACTCTGGATAACAACTTCACCTACCCAAGGCAACTGGCCCTTTCGAGGCTGGGTTGAATTGAAGTAAAGTGTGTTTTGGCTGCGACTTAATTCATTGGCATGTGATGGAATTGTGAGACTATAGACATTTAATTATACAGACCAGTACCAATGGCTGTGCTGAGACAAACAGTGTACACATTCCAGGATTTTGTTTAGTTGTGGCTGGGCTTCATTTGTTTTAAACTGGCTGTAGTATGACTGACTGCCCACTTGCTACCAGTGCAATGCACCTCTGCAGCACAATCCAATTATCTTCCAAGACATATCCTGTTCATATATTTCTACATCATGCCAAGACAGAAAAACCAAATTTCTACTTGAAAAGTGCTCTTTGAACAATAAAGGACATGCATCTTTCCCACTATTGCAGATATCATTCTTCCTCCTTCATAAAGACATTTCTATGTTGCATTGTAGTTTTGCATAATATAATTAGAAGTTAATAAGTATCAACCCAGGGTTCTCATTATTAAATTCATCACAGAACAAAAGAAAAACAGCATTCAAAAAGGAAAGAAACAAATCTGTCATTCTCATTTTTCAAATTTCTCAGCCCATGAAATATCCCTAAATGCCTGACACGCATTCAGATCAGTGAGAACTGGGCACACAGATTCTTTTGCCAAGGGCTGAAATGGAAATCTGTGCAGTCTGTTATGACAGAATGGGTACAAGTGCCAGACTCACACCAATGTCACAGGGACTCATTTATTTTCAGAATAAAACAAAAGTTTTGGCTGGAAGTTTGATGCTCACTGAAAACAAACAAGCATATGTAATCACAGCCTGACACATGCTAAATCCCACTGAAGAATTATGTCATAGAGAGGAAAAAGTGTCTGAAGATAGTGATTTAGGTCCAATGTATTGTAGTGATCTAAATACTTGCAGTGTTTCTGGTTATGGAAAGTAGAATGTTCTTATTGCATGAACTCATACTGTTGCTTTAGTGCTGCTGTTCCCACTCTATTCAAAGTCTATTTCTCTCTCCATTTTACTTTTTACACTCCAGCATGCCTCTCTATTCCATATTGCAAAATCTAGCTGACTTGTCTCCTTTTCTTTCTTTATTTTCTTTTGCTTTTTACACCCATATATTGACCTCAAGGGTATGAAACAATTGATTCTTTCCACAGTCTTCATTAAGAATTCTTCCCCTCCTCTCATGACAGACAGTGTCTAGTCCAATCAGGTCTAGAAATCACCATTAGGAAAAGCAAGTATGGTTACAAACTGCAACATGCTCCTTGTGCCTTCCCTTTCCCCTCAATGAAGCTCAGGAAATACAGCAATCCTGTATTTGTCCTGTAACACTTATTCCCAAAATCTTAAAATGTCTTTACATTTAAGATGTGCTGATTACATATAATTTTCTGTTTCCCGACATCTATGGATGTCAGGAAAGTAACTGTATCCTTCCCAAAATCAGAAAGATCTGTAAAAATAAATATATATATACATGCATATATATTCCAGACATCATAAGAGTCTCCCTTTCTCAGAGACAGAATAATAACTCAGGACTATAGCCTGTAAAAAAATTTCTTTGTCATATTCGATAAAGACTACAGAATGAAATATTTACAGAGTTTTAATTTAAGATGGCTGGTTTCTAAGCTACATGAAATGTTGTTACAATGTAAGCAGTTAGCTAACTTATGCTATAGATAGAGCGCAACTCACAGCCTCTGAGCTGAGCTCTCTGACCCCAGAACTACTTTGGTGCAGCATAGCTGGGTGACCTTGGCTCAGTCTTACTGAGAAGGTTGTTGCTAAGCTTTGGGAGTACATGAATGGGAGCCACATGAAATAAGTAATAACACAGGCAGAAGAGAAATTGTTGCAATGACAGTAGCTGGCAGCTCAGGGAACCACAAGGGAAAAAAACAGATGTGGAAAACATATTCCCTTAAGGGAACAGCAGGCACCTTGAATACAATGAATCAGCAAGATCAAAGGTCAGAATCTTCCAGGATCACAGGAGGTGACACTCCTGGTATGAATGACCACTTACTGGCCAGCAGAGATCAGCAGAGATCAAGAGTCTCAGAACTGATAAGTACATTAATGCTTAACCTGGCACTGCACCTATCTATATGTAAAAGACACATACAGAACTGCTGTGTTTTTACGCGGTGGGTATGTACGCGGCTTGCAAAGGGCCTCTTTGATGCAGGATACAAAATTGCATGCCTGGAGAACAGTCTCTGTGTCAAGAGTTACAGAACTGGAAGACAAGGGTTACAGACCAGATTCTTTGGGTTGTTTCATGGTTTGACACTGGCTAAACTCCTGGAACCCATGAAAGCTGCTCACTCACCCCCCCACCGCAGCCAGGCAGAGGAGAGAAAACTTTAATGAAGGCTTCATGGGGTGAGATAAGGACTGCAAGAAAACACTTCCAGGGCAAAACAAGCTCAACTTAGAAGTTGAGGAGGAGGATAATGAGAAGTAAAATAAGCTCTTAAAAACACCTTTTTTCCCCAGCCCCTTCCTCATTCCCACCAACAGCTCAGGGAGACAAGGTGGGGAGGTTTGGTGAGTTCATCATGCGAGGTTTTCTTCCTCTGCACAGGAGAGGAGTCCTTCCCCTACTACCTACATAGGTCCCTCCCATGGGAGACAATTCTCTATGAACTTCTCTAACGTGGATCCAATCTCACGAGCAGGAGTCATCCCAGCACTGCTGCAACGTGAGTCCCTCCCACGGGCACACAGCCCTCCCAAAACTGCTGCGGTGTGGGTCACTCTTCCAGGAGGTGCAGTCCTCCAAGGACAGGCTGCTCCAGCCTGGAAGCAGAGTCCCTCTCTCTCCACCAGGTCTCCCACTGGACCAGAGCCTCCTCCAGGCATCCAGCTGCTATGGCATGGAGACCTCCCCCACAGGCTGTGGGTGGGTCTCTGCATTCCCTGTGGATCCCTAGGGGCTGCAGGGGTACAGCTGCTTCACCATGGTCCTCACCCCAGCCTGCAGAGGAACCTTGGCTCTGGCACCTGGAGCAGTTTCTCCCCTCCTTCTCCACTGACCTTGGTGTCTCCATGTTGTTTCCCTCACATGTTCTCACCTGCTCCTCTTCTCTGCATAGGAAAAAACTGCACTGTGTTTTGATTTCCTTCTTAAATATGTTACCATGGAGGCATTACCAACTCCTCTCATTGGCCCAGCTTTGGCCAGCAGCATGTCTATCTTCAGAGACACCAGGGATTTGCTCTGCCAGGCATAGTGGAAGCTTCCAGAGGCTTCTCACAGAAGCCACCTCTGTGGCTCCCCTGCTACCAAAAAGCAGGCCATGCAAAACCAACACAGGTTGAAATCTAGACAGTTCCAAAGTAGAATAATACAGCTTTAGGGAAATACATGTCTTAGCAGTCTTTCTGCACTTGTGCAGTATTACACAGCAATTTTTCCCAGTGAAACTACCAATCCCTACTATCTTAAATCAAGATTTATTGGAGAAAGGATATAAAGGAAAAACCTGAATGTAATTGCCAGTTAAACAAATTAAAATATGTCTGCTAAATGATGTGAGGACTTTTGCAAGAAAGGAAAAATAGCATAATCATCCTGTATTGATTTAAGCATGATTTAAATTCTTGAATTTTGAATATCCTTCAGTGGAACTCAAGAAAATGGGTCCCTCCAAATGCTGACACATTAGGTTGCCACATTTTCCACTCTTGTACTGAATACAGAAAATCACTGAACATCAATACTATCTTAACTTAGGTATCAGTCATTCAAATTATGCTCAAAAGTTATTGAATTTGAATAATCATCATTCTTTTGTAACAGTAGAGATTTTCTAGCAATATTGTGTTTTCTTTGTGCTAACCTCTTACTGAGTCATAGCTTTGTTTTGATAAGTTGTAATGGTTTAATCTCTTTCAGCATTGGATAATTCTACCATTTTTTAAATATCACTTCTGAAACAGTAGAGCACACTATTAATTTAAAGAAACAAAACGAAACAAAGCTGTTTTCTTCTAGTTGCCCAAAAGGGTTGCATTCCCCAGACTGCTGAAATAGAACATGCCTAGGCTAATAGATTCACCATTCCCTACCAAATCTTAACACTCGGAAAGCTGTGACCAAGTTTTTTCACTGGTTATCTACAGGTGAGAAAGATTTCCACACATCCAACAATTCCAATTCTAACTTCTTGATCCTAAAAGTACTTTTTTGTGTAGGAATCTTGGATTAATAGATGGGAAAGAAATGATTTTAGATGTATATTTTCAGTGCATTGGCAAGCTTTTTAAATTAAGATTTTGCATTTCACAAGGTGGTAGAAGTCATGTTACTGGTAACAAAACCTCATTGGATATATTTTGTATACTTTTTCAGTATGAAGTTAAATTTCAGAAATAAAAGAGCATGCAAAAGGCTTTTTTATTTGTAAGCCTCAGGCTGGAAAAGAAGTGAGTTCCATTATTATGGAAACATAAGACTGTCAGGCAGAATACACCAAGCCTCAATATTTTACAGTTTCCATACAATGTTTTACTAACTCGTTGTCTTGGTTTAGAAGACAGGTATCCGCTAAGGAAAGCTGGAGTTTCCTTAGAATGGAGAATGTAAACCCCCTTCCCTCCAAATTATTATAATTTTGCAATTAAGGGCTTTCAGGCAAAGATATAGGAATAACAGTTCTTTTACTAGGAATGTTAGAAATGCAAATGTACTAGTACAAAAAAACCAAGTAAACAACAAACAAACAAGAAAACACTGACAGAATCAGGGACAAGACCTGACACCCTGTTGGTCAGGGTGTTTGGAAGCAGTCCTCCTGGAGAAACAGATGTGGCTCTATTGGAATAGATGATCCCGTTGAAGAAGGGTCCAGTGATCCTGAGTCTGATGAGTCTGATCTTCCTCTGGAGCCCAGTGGAAAGCAGGATTGCCTGGTGTTCTGAGTCTCAGTTTTTATCTAGGCAGGGACCCTGGAGCCCCTACCCACTGGGTGGAGCATCTCACAATGGGATGATGTAAATGTGTCATGTCATTGGTGAGCCTTAATGGCCCATTAGCAGAAAATATCCCCCTAGAGGGAGGATAGGTAGTGAAAGAGATAAGAAACAATACCCCACCCCGTTTTAACAGCTGAGCCATTATCAGAAAGGCATAAAGGCATCCGCCCCCCTTCCCCCAGAGTAGCAAAAAATAAAGAAAAAACATTTCCCCAACTGCTTTCAGCAGATGAAAATAGAATACAATTTTTTTGCTTCCATAACCCAAGACACTAGTGAAACAAAAAGATACACAAAAGTTTATTGTTTTTGTGATAAACAAAGCAAGGTTGAGAGAAAATTACTTTCTGACTTTACTAAATGAAAAATCATTTACTTTGAAGTTGTATGGGGAGAGGAAGACCTATTGACTCCAGACCATTTCTGGACACTTCTACATACTTTTTGGGTTTGTTTTTGTTAGGAGGTTTGTTGGTGTAAAAGCCATGTTCATTCTGGAAGCATGTTGGTACTTTTTCTTAGCGAAGAAAGCTGCTCTACTATTAACATTTGCATAATAAAAGCTCGCAATAATTACTGCAAAACAATTAGGAGCACTTAAGAGTGACACTTACCTGGTCTGTATCTCCTCTTTTTAAATTTGGCTTTCTACCAGAACTAATGTGTTTGACAAACATAGAATAATTATTTAAATGGGGAGGTTCCCTACATAATGTGCCCTCTGGAATCTGGTTTAATTAATGCCAATTAAAGCTCATGACTGAAAGGTAGCTTATTTTTATTCTACCTTTATCACTAAAGCTTAGGGCATAAAATAAGCTAAAATTCAGCAGCTACCTAATGCCTCTTATCCAGTGTAGAACTCCAGAAAGGTCACAAGACCTTTCAGTGTATGTATATTTATGTTTGTGTGGCTGCACACGTGTAGGCACGTGTATATCTGTGTAGCACATAGAAATGTATATATACATATACATATACTTATACGTATACGTATACGTATACGCATACGTATACATCCACAAATATAAAGCATTTTGGCAGACTGAGAATTCCTGCAAACTAGATGATTTAGAAGTACAGAGTTCATAAATTGAAGAGATCTTCATCTTGAACATATTTCTTCTTTTAAAAACTATTGTTAGTTTAAAACATTAAAACATTTAAATAGCAGAAACAAAGTGTGGTAACATTGACGATTACAATCTTACTTCCAAATTCCCAAACCACATATATACAGAGTGAAGTGAGTTGAACAAGAGAGTTTATACACAAGAATTACTATCTGAATCTCAACTTCTTCACATTCAAGATGAGACTTAACTCTAAAATTACTGGCTGTTTGAACATGGGAGTTTTGGTCAAAGGAAGCAGAATCATGGATTGGGGTGCTTTTCTAAAGATAAGAAAGTTTTTATTTTAATGTGGAACTAAAACCAATCTTTTAGTATTTATTGAGAAAAAAATGAATCTGTATAACCTTCATTTTTAATGGTATGAAATAAACATCATAGAATCTATACTGAAACCTTATTTCTCTCAGCTATATTTTATTCCATAAATACTTCCTTCTAAGGCTTCATCCTCATTCTTATTTATACAAATGTCATTCCAATTATTTTATCTATTTTAAGCACCCATGAAAATGCTTAATAAATTAAGCTTGATAGCTTTAGAATATCCTCTCCTTATCAGAGCTACATAATTGTCCTTACTGGTGATGAGAAGTCAAGTTCTGTAAGAATACACAGAATCTTGTTCAGCCCATATACTATATTCTACCACTCATTACACATATTAAGTATATCATTTCCATAGCTCTTAATTTTAAGTCTCTTTAGTTTTTTAATTAGATTGTCTAGAGATGGGGAGAACAAAAGCCTATATTCACAAGAAAATAATGTTTATATATTGCCCCTCCAAATAGAGTTTTACAGACACTTCAAACAAATATTAAACCACAGCCTGGAAAAGTGTTAGGAATTTTGTCCATAAGTTTAAATAGTATTTTTTTCCATGGATTTAAATAATTGCATTTCTGCTTGATGTGTTAGATGTGCAGTGAACCTCTCCACTGAGAAATGTGTGCCTTTATTTAATGTCTAACTTTTTGCTTGTCTTGAAAGTAAAGGAATGGTTAGGTCATCCTGCACAGACAATTCTCCAAGGAATCTACATTAGGAAAAAAAAAAGACTATTAGCTCCCTTCCTCTCTCTGCTAGAAATATATAAATACCTCTAACAGTTAATAGACATCTGAAATTAGTCTCATTGTTTATATATATTCCAGCTTCTTTCCATTAATTATACAGGGAGTAAGCTCTTAATTTAGTTTAGTCCTAAAATTGAAAGTAATGGATCAGGACCTAAACCAATCTGAAAGAAGGGAAGAACATCCTGGAGACTGAAATTACCTGGTGTATTTCACAGTGCACTACTTTGCTTATTTTGAGAAGATGGGCAATGAAGGTGATCTATTGATGACAGCTGTATAGTGTCTCAGACACTAAAGATTTAAAAAAAACTTTTAAAAACTAGAAAAAAAATACAAGAAAACCTTGACCCTAGATCAAGTATGCAAATGAATGATACAATAATGGAGTTGCAATGTTGTAATAATATCTAATATTTTACCATCAAACAAATATGAATAATAACAACAATAGGTTATTTGACTTATTTCCTACGTAGGAAATAATTTTTATGTTATAGGTGGTGACTTCTGCCATGAACATTACATCATCTGAAATTTAAGATATTAAAGGTTATAAAGGTCTTTGTTTATATCTTTTGAAGAAGCATGCAAATGAAGGCCAGAGAGATTTAAGGATGTAACTCGTACTGAAAATGATTGGCAGTTTAAGTTTTTTTTTTTTCCTAATTCTTTTTCATCATATATTTTCTTAACTTTGTAGCAGCATAATTGATGCTTCCATGTAAGAGTGTTTTCTTTGGATTTTTTGGATAAGGCAGACTTGTGTTCAGCCACATAGTCTGTTGAAGTAAACTTGGAAAAACAATGATGCGTGTATCTCATCAGCAGCATGTAGTCTCTTGCTCATATAGCACCTAAAACTACCACCACATTCACTGACTTGGACGCCTTTCTGCTTGATAGAATTCACTGTGGTGCTATTGGAATAGTTTTATTTGTATCTATAAATGGCATCAAGCAATGCTTTCTTGCTACAGTAGCAACTAGCTGTTAATAAATTTCAGCCTTGGTCTATGTCAGTGTTCCCTGAGTCTGCTCTTCCTGCAATTGTCAATAATTCCTGAAATGCCTGCAAATGTTCACAACCTCATTTTGCAAAAGTGCCATACCACAGTAGCATTTCTGAGTGTTTTACAGCTGAGATTTTAATGAAACAATATTAAGATTTGGACTTCAACTATTTCACCCACAAAAATTTAGAGCTTTTCAAATGCTGTTGCGTACATGATCCATGGTAACTTTTCAGTAAGAAATTATGTTTTTATTCTCAGTGTTTTGGAAAACTCCTAGACATCTAGCTCAACAAGCTACAAACATAGAGTCCTGCTGCCTGTCATTTGTCACTTATATTGCTTATGTTAAGTTTAAAATTGGCTTTTATTCCTTTTCTATGTGTTATTTTTGATGATGGGGCTGTTCTGAATAAATGCAGTCACCAGAAAACTTTATCACATCTCTGTTTTCCATGTTATTTATAGCTTTCATTTTATATATCAAATGGCAAGCTTTATACATATACTAAGGCAAAATATCTTTTATTTTAAGCGAAACTAATTAAAAGAAAAGTTAACTGAAATTTAATGAGAACTTCCTTTTTTGACCTACTGTTGTCTAGTAGAATTTGAGATAGAATTAGTTGGAATTCATTTTACTTTCACTTTACATGCAATTACTTAGATTGCCACCTCCTGCAGCAATACTAACCTCTGGAGCACTATGCTTGCCTTTATTCCCTTTCAATTATTCAGGCAAGGTCTGATTAATCAAGACTCTGAAAGAATGTCTTTCTTAACACTCTGGTGCTGGGGCTGGGGCTGGGGTTGCAGTTAGGGGTAGGGCTAGGGTTAGGGAGGAGGCTGGGGTTGGGGCTG
>VYXD01004260.1:1246726-1277554 GCA_013397195.1 Hylia prasina | reverse complement strand
TAAAACATAATACCTTTTCCAATTCTATTTTTGATTTTGCATGTCCTGTTCCCCAGTTTGTACACTGCAAATACCCTTATACAAATGTATATATAACTAGTTCCTGTGAAGTTTCTTCTCCCTTCCTCACTTCTTCCTTGCTTTATCCCACAGTTCTTGTTGCAGGGAAGTCTCGCATTTATGTTTAGATACAGTTGGAGGCTGCTCTGGACATATCTGTATCATTTTTCTCTCCTCTTCACTTTTTTTGTTGTCGTTGTTAAAAGATTAGATCCCCTTAATCAATATGAGCATGATGAAAGCTCTAGGTACAGTTTTCTTGTTGCCCTGAATTTTGTTCATAGACCAAAAAAAAAAAAAAAAAAGGGAACTAAAAATCATGGTAAAAAAGATTCTGTCACACTTGTTATTAATGTTTTCTTTGGTGGATGTCTGTTGGAGGAGATTTAAGGAAAAAAATAATATAAAGTTACTATACTTTCCCATTGGGTTGTTTGTTCTCTTTGTGATTCTGGAGAAAGACATAGTTTGATATTTGCATGCCTAAAAGCTACATCTATGACTTCTGAATGCTGAAAAAGAGAGGGGGGATCACTACTCCAAAAACACAGAAAAACACTCCTTGTGAAATATTTGTGTAATAGATTGTCATCTAAGGTTTTATTTGCAGCTGCATAGAACAGTCTTGTTGCTTGCTCTTCTTGGCAAGAACAGCAGCAGCAAAATCAGCAAAGTCAGAAAATTCATATTTCTTTCAGTGCAAGGAGTTTGGTTACCTGAGATATGTAGTTTTTTTAGAATGGTGAACTTTACCACCTATACTAGTACAGATCTTTAAGTAAAATACTACTACTATAAGCCCTGCAGCAGTAATGGCCAGCAATGAATGGGAATCCTAAAGCACTCAAGAACTCTGAAGTTCTTCAGAAGTACTTCAAGTACTCTGAAGAAAAGTAGCAAATCCTTCCATGCAGTGTGACATAATGAATTGAAAAAGATATAATTTGATTGTTTGCTTAGCCACTGAATCATACTGAGGCCTCCTGTGTTTGCATTTCCATCCAAAGACCAGAAAAAACAAAAAATCTTTTATTTAAAGTTGCTTCCTCCTCCGATATTTCATTCTTTAATCATCTTGTTCAAAAGCTCACTCAGTGGAATCATTCTTTCCGCACATATTATTTCTTCACCAGCCTTTTATGAGTTCTGTGTTTCTTTTTGTCTTTTTACACATAACTTTCCATTCATCCAACTGACATATCAGAAAGATTGGATAACACTGATCATCAAGGTAGTTGTTTCCTTTGGGCTGCAGCCTGAAAATTTGCTTGAAGAAATGCTGAGCTATTTGACATGCGTTTGATCATGGACTCAAGGACAAAGAATTTCCAGGCTTACATCCAACCTACATCCTGTTTGCAAGCAAACTGCACTTCATTGTGTATCCTGTCATGGTGAATCAAAATTGATAATCCATCTCTGGTGCGGATATACTCAGCTTCTCGAACTGCCACTTGATATATTCAGAGAGATTATATTCTTGCACAATATGCACATAATTGCATGGATAAGACTATCCAAATGGCACACAGATGACATTGAAAGACCTCACATTGAAATCTGTTGTCTTTCAAAACACTGATAAGGATGTAATTTTCCTGAAATCTACTCCAGTTCATATATTACTATATGTAAGTATCTTGACTTTAAGTACCCTCAAAATATAGAGATTTCCACTTCCAGTAAAATCCCACCAAGGATAAAAAAATATACTGTGAATTTTTATTTCTTCATTTGTTACATTATTAAAGGATTCAGGCAGAGTAATGACTACTTTTCTAAACAAGGCCCAAGGTAATATTTACATCCTTCTTCAGTGCCTAGACTGCCATTTTTAATCAATAAAAATTATTGTCTTGGAATGAATTTTAACTTTAATGTTACTGACAGATTGCTTGTTAATCACTTATTCTTACTTAAAAATAGATGACCAACAGAAAAACATGTAGAAGAAACAATCTGTCAGAGATATTTCCTAAATTTCTGGAAAAAATCTTTGTTTAAATACATTCTTCCACCTCTTTTGAATCATAATAAATTATTTATTTTCTTATCAAATTAAACATTTTTAAACAAGAAAAACTCTAAACCATATGTAAGTAAAAACCACACCCTCATCTTAAAAAAGCAACAAAATTATTTATTCTTATTTTCTTGGTAGCAAAAAAGTTATTCAGCATTTCCACTACACTGCAAGAGTTATCACATATTCCTCTGCAGACTTAACCTTTAAAGATGAAAAAAAAATCTGTTCTTTTTTCACACCTCAAGTTTTAAAGTGTTAAAATTAGTGTCACACTTCTCTGGTGGAATCCCTGAAGCTTGTCTGTCTCTCACTTCCAAACCAGACAGTATTTCAGTTAAGTAACTAGCTCTTAGCAGAGTTGGATCCTCTCTGTCTTTTATAATAAATTACCTCTCAGTTTGAAATGTCTTGCAACCACAAACTAGTATTGACTTAAATTAAATAGCTTGCTATATTATCTCATCTTCTGCCTTTTTAGTTACTACTTATTTTATACATATGATTTCTTTTGTGGATGTAGCATTTTGCATTTGTTCTCTTTAAGTTAAGGGTTAGTTTTAGGTTTTTAGCAAATTCTCCAGATTCACTAAAATCGTTTCAGTCAAGTCACATGGTGTTCTGTGCCACAGTGTTTTCCATTCATTCTTCTTTAGTGCAAGGACAAGTTTTCTAAGCATAGTGTCTATTCCATCAAGTTTTTCTTGTCCTGTAACTTAGAAGTTGAAATGTTTAAGATAAGGGCATACAAAAGATGTATGGTAAGATGATGTCTGTGTCTTATAAATTATCCAATATGAGCTATCAAAGAGAATCTTTAGTCACTAAACCTATTGCTTTGTATGCCTTAGTTCCCTTACATGGTATTCCAAAAAAGGATTATCTTCAATCAGCATTATAAACCTTCAGTATATCCTGCATTGAAGTAGTCCTTTGTCACAAGTCACTGCAAAAGTAGTTGTCAGTCCTCTACTTTACATAAGTCAACCAGAATGCATTCATTTTCAGGAGGTGAGTTCATACTCTATTTTCAACCTATTTTTTCAATGCACAGAGTAATGTACCCAATGGGTGTGCTTTGAGAATGCCTTGGAGGAAAAAAAATGCAGAAATATTTGGCAGTTTAGATATGAGATCCAAAGTTCTCGAACACACTATATCTAATGTACGTGTGGGCATGTGGGGGAGGGGGGAAGATCATGAAAACATAAGGTTTAGTGTGTAACTTTGCTTCCTAAGAGGTCTGCATTCTGCAACGATCTGTTGACAACCACATGGTCAGCCACCTACTGTCTGGGACCCAAAGGCTGTTCATCTTACTGTTAGATAACCAAGTAACTTAATGAGTTCCTCTGATCATTCTTTGACCACATCCATTAAACCAGTCTTGCACAAACCATAACTGAAATTCAAACTTGCAAGTGTTATGTGTCTTATTAAGTGAGTAGTCAGTATCCTCCTAAAGGAATTGAAACAGTTGCAAGTTGCAATTCTCCCTAAATAGCTTTGAGTCTAAGCCTTTAACAAATATTTTGACTTTTACTTTTACAATACATTTTACAGATTTTTCGTAGCTGCTCAAAGGAAAGTTGAATATGATTCAGCAGTGCGCCCTGGCAGGCAGGAGGGCCAACCAAGGCTGATTGAGGGAGGCAATTTTCCTACTCTGCTGTGGTGCAGCCTCACCTCGAATATTGTGTGCAGTTTTGGATACCAAAATATAAGGATATTAAGCTGTCCTTATCCTGAGAGTGTTCAAAGGCTATAGGAATGGTGAAGTGCCTTGAAGGGAAGCCATATAAGGAGCAGCTGAGGTCACTCAGTCTGTTCAGCCTGGGGAAGAGGCTGAGGGGAGACCTCCGTGGCCTCTAAAATTTCCTCATTTTAGGGGAAAAGGAGAGGCAGGCACTGATTTCTTTTCTGTGGTGTCTGGTGACAGGACCTGGGGGAATGGCCTTAAGTTGTGTCAGGGGAGGTTTAGGGTATTAGGAAAAGGTTCTTCACTCAGAGGGTGTTTGGGCACTGGAACAGGATCCCCAGGGAAGTGGTCACAGCACCAGCCTGACAGAGCTCAAGAAGTGTTTGAACAAGGCTCTTGGGCGCATGCTGTGATTCTTGGAGATGGTCCTGTGCAGGCTGAGGAGTTAGACTCAATGTTTCTTGTGGGCACCTTCCAACTCAGCATATTCTATGATTTTTTGTCTTACTATTGTTAAAAACAGCTGTTACTTAGAAGGGATGCAGGCTTGTTCTGTATTTTAAAAAATCAATCAAAAGTCATCTTCATTTATTCAAATACAAAATAGCAATTTCAGTGAAATTAAAGATCACTCTGTGTTCTTACGTGAAGATCACTCACAGCCTGAGATATTTCTCTTTTTAGATGACAATGTTCTTTGGTGTGTAAATCAAAACTTTCTGGTTTGAAATAAGAAACATAATATTAAGAATAAAGAAATCTCATCACTAGAATACTAGCAAAACTGTCAAACATCACAGACAACTAGTGTACAGAGAAAAGAGAAATCTATACATCTTAGTCAGGGCAGGAAACAAATTACCCTCCCAACCCTCTGTACAGATTATTTTCCTTGCATCTTGAAAATGATGGAAAATATGTATGAGACTGCAATGGATAGAAAATTCTATGTGATACTGTCCTTAGGCATATGTGATCTTCTCATATATTATGTAAAAGTAAGAGTTCACTACACAGCAAATAAAAGGAGGAAAGGGATTAAGGGATTCTGATGTAATTTGATAAACTATCATATTTTCTTTTTCCTAGAATCTCACCTTCAGTTTTGACTAGTACATGTACAAGAACACTATATTTTTGAAAAACATTTTATAAACACAAGGTCCATTCTTTGCAGTGTCCAAATAAAGTGAACTCAGAGGTTCTCATATAACTTTTGGAAAGAGAATGCAACAGAGCTTATCATCAAAACAATAATATTTACTATATATAAAACACTGTAAAGTAGTGTTTAACATTCTCCAAGAGAGACTAAAAAGAAAAGCTCTTAACCTAAAAGTCTGCTGACAGTGACACAAGGACTTCCCACTTTATTGCTGCTTCTTAAAGCTCACAAAGCACAGGGAGTTATAACATAAAACACCTTTGAACTTCAATCCACACATAGATAGTTCCCCTCTTGCTCACCTCTAGCAATTTTTATTTAGAGATGGGATCTCAGTCTTTATGATGTTACACTTCAAAACAGTATGTCATTTAGCATCTTTAAACTTGCAGGCAAACAAACACTCAAGAGCTCGCAGGCGCTTGTTAAAAAAGCAATCCAAAACTTCTGCACAAAGTGATTCCACTACTGGGATCAGTATTCAAAAAAACAGTAACTCTCAGGATCTCCATAGAACATTCACTGTACACAAGAACTACCTCTTCATTTTATCAATTCTGTCTTTGACTTCTTTTCCCCAGAAACAAAATTCCCCACTAAACCAGTCAGTTAAAAATTTTTATGGATTTTTATGAAAGCATAACAATTCATTCCTTCTCACTAATGCCATAAAAACAAACAGTTATCTAACACAAATTCTCTTCACTGAAGGCAACTAAAGCTCAAATAGCAGTCCTCTGTGGAGAATGCTGCTGCTTTTGGAACCAACCCACATGGATAAGTTGCAACTCCTCTCTTCATAATGTATCCATTTTGGATTGAGTCAGATATTAGAAGGTGACCAAATGTAATGTGTTAGATAATTTCCTTACAGTGACTTTTTTGTACACTATCAACAACTGTAGCTGAAGTGTACTATTTCTAGGCAATTTGAGATCCACATATGAATTGTTGTTCTGTACTTTATATATAAGTAAAAATAAAAAGTAACCTTAATAACATAATATCTTCTTTTTCCATCTCTTCCTTTGACCCAAATGCCCGCATTATTTAGAAAGCGTGTGGATCACAGGATGAAGAACATATTGTTAAGCAGCTATGGCTAAATGTGCATCTTCTTAGATGCTTTCAAAACTCTCAGGGTGCTCAGGTTTTGCCAATAAATTGAAGCTTTATAAATTAATTTTTTCGTAATTGCTGTCATATCAATGGTAGAAGCAATGGCTTATGTTTACATGAAGGTGATGTCCACCCGCTTGGGCTTTGCTTTCCATTATGTCAGATGGTCAGAATTAAATATTGCCAAAACAGCTGAGACAATGTAAATTTGATGTGTGAAATTGCCTGTAAATGCAGAGGATTTAGCACAAGCGACAGAGCATTATGCACTCCAAGTGTGAAAGATCTCTATGCAGTATGGTTTCCTACACCACTGTAGATAACCAGGGAAAACTAAGCACTGATACAAATTGCAACTTTCCTGAAATCTTCCCAATATCTAGGAAATATAACCAAATTAAAATACAAAAAAAATATTGAAATGTGTTTCTTGCAGTTGCAACATTTCTATTTTGCCTTCCTTTTTATTCATGTCACCATGACATGAAAGAAATCTAACACTGCAGTGGGTTACTCAGTAGGCTGCTGTAGCAAAAGGAGAATTTTTCAATTGCTTTTTGTTTGCATCCAAGTAACCTTTATCTTGGTTTGCTGTTTTGTATTTATTCCACAAGGGTACCATAAAGAGAAAAACCTTTAATATCAAAGCCAGAACATAGTCTAGTCCAACCTTTCATATAAAATTTTTGCAGGTGGTCACCTGTGTCCCTTTAACTGCTGTGGAGACAACTGGGGATATTTTCATAAAGTATGTCCTGGTATAAAGTGAAAGGATAAAAAACACACATGGATAAGAATAAAATGTAAAGAAACAAGATGATTTTATTAATTTGGAGGGTCATGTGACTAAAGAAAATAGAAGCTTTTATTCATGGAAAGGTTCACTCTAGCTTTTGCTCTTTCTGCCCTTTCTAATGGAATTAAAGACATTCATTTGAAATAACACTTATTGAGCTATTTTAAAAATTAATGCACTGTGAAAATAATGTCTATCTGTTTCACAGAAGTTTCTTTTTAATAAAAAAGGTTATTCCTATTTGTTATAGGAAGAATGAGGAAAGGTCAAAAGGTTTGCTTGAAATCATAGACAATTCTGTTCTTATAGAGAGAAATGGATAACAAAAAGAAATGGACAGTTTAAATGAATGATTACATACCTGATTATTTATCTTAATCCAGAGTTTTGAATAAACTTGCTAATTCAGGAACATATGTTTTTTTAGAAAAGGTGTTTTTCCGTCTGTCTAGTGTGTCTCAGTTTAAATTAATTGAAGTCACACTATTCAAAAAGAGTCACATTATTTCAAAAATACATGACTAAAAGTGAAAATAGATATGCAGAATTTCATAAACCTAAGTAAATTATGTGTTATTTTCCCAAACTACTACATTAAAAATATTTTGAGAGGACACAATTAATATGACCTCTCAAGGAGTTATACTTTTATTGATATTTGTCCCGGCTAAGAGGGCATTTTTTTTTTTACTTTTATTTGCAATTTCATACTTTAACAGGATTATTTCCTCCCAAAGAATCATGAGATCATCTTTGTGACAACAGAAATATTCATTTAACAGAGAAAATACTCTAGTGAATGAACACATCCCCTTCTTCCCTTTAAGAGGACTGGGTTCTGGTTAAACTACAAGGCACTAGAAAATTACAGCAAATTCTTCATCTTGCTTAGGGCCATTTTTAGCAGAATCTTACTTTGGCCTTTACCAGCAGAACTATGGACACAGTTACAATTCCTTCTCTGCTGTCTTCCATCATACTCTCCCAGTACAAACTTTTTTATCACAGAACTAAGATAAAATCTGTGATGCCCTAATCTGTTTTATTTGAAAGCAGTTGTTACCACCATCAATGCAAGATTCCATCTAATCCTTCTAGTTCCAGTTATTTTGCATTTTAAGGGTCTAGTTAAAGAAAAGGAAAAGAAAAAAGGCCTTTTCTGAATTAATTTTCTATCAATAAACTTCCCAAATCAGGAAGGCCAAGGAGAAGCTGGGTCTTTTGGAGACACCAGCTATACAGCAACCTCATCAAAGAAAAGATCACTGCAGAAAGAAATCAGAGAAAAATCACTCCCTTTCTACCTCATAAAAAATCATAAACTTTTTGCAGAACAGGAGGAGTCTTGGCAACACCAGGAGAATATATCCTCTATAATCCAGTGATAATGAGAGGAATTGGATGATCTGTAGTATAAGTGGTCTGAAAACCTATGGGGAATGTTTATTAATAAACCTTCATTACTTGTCCAGGTTCACGACCTGAGAAGGTTTGGGAAAGACTGTGCATCCTTACTACAATGATCATTTTTTCATCTTCAGAAATTTATTTATGGACCTGATATTTCAGGTCCTTTCTGTACACTGTTGAAGTTTGCTTTAGGTTTTTAATATCATTATTTTTTCTCAATATTTACTCATGATATATTGAGCTCAAATCAATTTAGTACATAAAAATATGTATTTTAATATTGAACAATATTAATGCTATTTTTAATGACTTTGTCACTGGAATCTAATACCTAAAATTATACAAAACACAAAGAAACTGACAAGACACTTACTTAAAAAAAAACCTCTGTGTTTTTTTTTCCCCTGAGATTTCTTCTGTAACTTTTTTCCTTTCTACCATCAAACTTTATGAAGACAGCTTCACAGACCATACTGCTGTCCTGTATGTTGTTTCTATGTAAAGAAATATTCTTTATGCTAGCTTATAAACAATTGATGTCTATGGTTTTTGACTTGATGACAAAAAACTTCAGTCCAACAATGGGGAACTGTAATCCGTAGAATTCACAACTGACTTCTTAAATCAGTAATATCCTTATAAACTACATGCATCAAAATGTACTTGAGAAAACGTGCTATCAATGTGTGAAATTAAAATGCTTTACACTTCTAAATTCTCAAGAGAGAACAGATTTAGTATGTGAAACAAATCCTGTTTGTTTTCAGAAATGTTGACTAATTAGCTCTCTAGGTGTTCTGTTCAGGCACCCATAAAGCTACATATCAGACAAAAATAAAGATCAGGCAGATTTGGCAGTGTGTAATCATCAGAAACACAATTTCTAAAATACAGGATTTTATTTTTTATCTATTTATTTTAATTTTCAAGATGGGAAGACTGGAGTGATCATTAATGAAAGTGAATGTGATCAATATATAGATCGATCAATTAACATAACTGTAAAGAAGAATAATGTTTAGAAGTTGAAGAAACACCAGCCAAAAACCTTTTCCAAAGTAATTTAAACTGTTTATGATAAGAAGTTCAGGGTGGAAAAATATAAGCCAAAATGACCTTTTGAAAGTAATTTAAACTGATTGCTTTCTTATAAGAAACTCAAGGTGGAGAAATATAATTACTGACTATACACTTTATACAAGGTTTTCTAGACATCTTAGAGAATGTGGACTTTGGCTAACTTCCAATAAATTGCAGTAATGGTAGTATACTGCCCGGTATCTGAATAATAACTATCCATCATAGTTCCCTTCTTGTAATTACCTCAATGGCATGTTACCTAAAACTTTATTAAAAGCATGGGAGTACCTTCTACACAAGGAGGAGAAAGCATAAAATTCCAAGAGATAAAGAAAGAATATAGCTCGAAAAAATGTGGTTAGTTTCATTTCCAAGAGCCTTGTGTAGTATCAAGCCAGATAGGCTTGTATGCGCTGATAGTTCTTGGCAATTATAAATATATAAACAAAAACTGATTTATCTGGCCAAAGTGTACCAGGAAATTACCATCATTTTCTTTAGATTATAGCCTCATGAGTTTGTTGGCCCTGAATTTTCTTAAATTTGGGTTCAGAAGTTGAGAGAATATCTTATGACAGCCAAGTTCCATCACATTTAAGTTGAAGTACTTTTTGCATAATTTAATTTAAAAACCATAAATCAGTACTAGTGTACCAAGAAAATGGACACAGAGTCATTGGAAAGATTTCTAAACTACACAAAATGTTTTGAGGGTGCTCCAAAGGGCCAAATGGTTCCAAGTGAATTGGCTACTCTGCTAACTCTAATTTGGTGTTCAGAAGGCCAACTTGACTATATGGATTTCCCATATAAAATATTTTAGAGCTAAAAATGTCACTTTGAAGGAGTATTTCTCTGATGCTTTTTAAATTTCTGACCTCTGATGACTACCAGCAGGAGAAGTAGGCATATTTGGTAGAAAAGAAGAATTGAAACATGTTAGTCAGAAAAAGAATACAGTTTGCCTTGAAGTCCGTTCTCAGATTTGTCTTTTGGTGTGCATTTGAAATTCAAATTACTGTCAAAATGACCTCATGTCAAAAACTTACTTAACAAAATCTTTTGTGCTAACAAAATACTTCCTCTGCTTTAGCGTAGGTCCCTAAGGTAACTGTTTCACAAGATATCAGAGTATAACCATAAATACCAAGATGACAAATGTAAATACAAGTTGGTAAATGGATTAGCATTACATAATTACTGTTTATTTGCTTTGGGTTTTATTATTCTAATGAAATCAGTCCTGTCATTTAATTTTCTCATATTCTTAGGCATCAAAAAATTTCAGCTAACAAGTTTGTTAAGAGTGTAGGGTCCAAAGGGTCCAAAGCGTCCAAAGATCCAAAGTGAGATGCACAGGAAACAATGACAGAAAGTAGACAAACATCTCTGACCACAAAGCCTTGGAATGCAAGCTGTGCTAGCAGAGGTATTTCTGGAGCACAGAAGAGTCCTCTATGATGCACAGTTACTGTGTTTAGGGCCAAACCCCCTCTATATCCCATTTCATGGCAGCGAAGAAAAAGGACTGAAGCAAGGAGCTGCACCAGTGGTCTGTACCTTAATCGAGTGTTCAGATAGCCTGTAACATCCTTCAAAATGTTAGTAGATGGCATCAGAGACCTTTAACATGCACCCCATCAAAATATTTTTTTTAGTTATCACATATCTTCAAAATATGACTGTGCCCCCCCTGACCTCTGTGTTCTTTGCTTTCCAACTGCTTTGTGAATTCTATGGAAGCACAGGACATTATTCTTTAAAGACAGTGAACAAGAGAACCAAGCACCTGCTAGTGACCCCTAGTCTACTTTTAATGATCTCCATAGGCACAGTTGTGAACATTTTGTTATCCATGAGAGAGGTCAGTGTTAACTTACTCACTAGGCTGAATTTAAAGACCAAAATATGTTTAGCTTCATGATAGCAGAATTCTTACCCTAAGACAAAGCACATCAGGATTATGTATAAAGATCAATAAATAAATAACAATAAAGATCTTCACCTCCTTCAGTCTGTCAGCTTGCCTCTAATTATCTCTTTCAGATTAAGTTGGAATCTTTCTCTAGCAACTTAATATATATCTTCCTGAACTGATTCTGTTCGATAAAATGGTCCTTGTCTTGCCCCTTTCCATCTTTTGTAAGACAAAAAAATGGTCAAAGAACAAATCTGATATTTTTCCTGTAGCTAGCAAGAATGTAGTTTTCTTCCTGGTGTGAGCACTTTTGTCCTTGATCTCCACCTGCTTATTGTGAGGCATCTTGGACTTTCAGAAAAATCCATTTTACTTTTCTCATCCACAGCTGTTATTGCACAACCTAGCAGACTCTGGATTTTGATATGCTTACCCATTGTATTACTAACCCTACTTATCAGTACAGATGCATTGATAAACAATTTGACTTCCTGGATTATTTTTCTTTGCTCATCAAATGAAGAGAAATCATGAAACTGTATACACTGAAACCAGGAAGAGGATACCAGCTATTACTTCCTGGTGCAACTCTTCCCTTCATAGATTTTTTGTTGCAGAAAATTGAAGCAAAGAACCCCTGAATTTCAAAGTCTGTTTGATAGAAAGGGAAAATACACTAAAAATGTGCATATAAGTGTTTCAAACTTTTCCTCTGCTAGAAAGAACTAGCATGTGGTATTAACATACTACATATTTAAAAACAAAATAAATTAAATAAAAAGAATGTAGCTCAACACCTAGGAATATATAAGCACTGTTCTGGCACTAATTTTCAAAAAGTATTTCTAATGATCATTACTGTCTATAGTAATTCATGTCAACAACAACTGTAGAGTCATTTAATGCTAAAACCCAAGTTCTTAAATGCACAAGAAGAACATTTTCAACAATTTTATGTTAGACCAAAATAATTTTTCCCTTCTCTACTTTCTGAACATTCTCTTTCACACGATTTTGTGTTTCACATCTGTTTCATAAGGATAAGTTGTTAAAGGAAGCATAACAGACATAAGAAAAAGGAAATGAAAGCATAGAAAATCTTGATATTTGATATTTGTGCAAATATGAAGTTTAATTAACTGAAAAAAAGAGAAAATTAGTAATTCCTTGTTTCACTTAATAGGTAGCACTGCTACAGCACTGTAGCAAAACACTGCATGCTAACAGTCAAGTATTAGGCTAGCACCCACACATCCTGCTTCATCATATAAATTCTCCCTATCTCCAAATGCAAGAATAATGAAAGTGAAAAATATCAAAGGGATTATAGGTTTATTATTATAATTTATAATTAATATATTTTGTTTATCAACAGTGAAAGCCATTGAAGCAGAGAAATCTTTTTTTTTTTTAATGTAAGGATACTTATCATATACAGAATAGTCAGAGGTATGAAAATTCTTACAACATTTTTGAATCACTAAACTACAAATCTAATTGGAAGATTAGGATAAGAACATTTAAATCTGTCTGCCAATTTTATCCAACTTATTCTCTGAAATATCAGCCTCTGGTCATTATTAGAGATACGGGACTAGAACAAGCTTCTAGTCTGTCCAAGCATGGCATCAGTTAAGTTCTTTCAACTCATTAACTCAAAGATGGTATAGGATTCAAAAGGACTAATTGAAAAAGCCTTTTAAACCACTCAGTAAAGTTAATTTTTACAAAATTGTGTGGACTATTACTCTTTCACTTTAATCTATAATGACATCGGTTTACTTACATCTTCAAAGCCTATGTTTGCTTTTTCTTTTTTTCGCCCTTTTCAAGGGCTTTCTTCTTTTAAGAGATATGAAGTCATATGAAGTTCTGTCAATGTATCAAACACTGTAAATCTATGCAGAAAAATGTGTTTGAGCATTAGTTCTCGCCAGTCTACATTGTTTATAATGAAAGACAGCTCATATATTGCTTGTTATTAATATCCAAGAGAGCTGAACAGCAGAGAAGGAAACTTTCCACTCACAGAAACCTTTTATCTTGACTCAGCTGAAAGTTAATATACTATAGTCTCAGTTAATAGATGATCAAAGGCAAACCTCGTGTGAGGATTAAAGAGATCTCTGCTGTGACCATCTTCATATATTCTGCACAGCAAGGTATTAATGCAAGCAAAGATAAGTCCAAAAAGACAATATTGATTTTAAAAATGAAACCATCTTTTCATCTAAAATAGGTGAATATGACAAAAATGTCACCATGTACTTGAAAAACAACAATGAAAAGATAACAGCAGGAAATTAATTAGTTTAGAGAAAAAGTGAGATGTATTGTATCAGGTTTTCATTTAGGAAGCCATTCCTGGTCAGCAAAAGGCTTTAATGTATGTTTAAATAGGAACATATTCATAAGTTCCATGAACTTTGATGTGGTATAACACATTCTTAAATTTTAATATTGAATCAGTGATTGATGCCTAATGTTGGTCTTGCTAAACTCAATAGCATTTGCCATGGACTTCAAAAGAAGAATTATGAGGTTTGATTCATTCTCATAATTTCATTTCTCATAATTTTCTTATAAATCTAATGTGTGCCCACTGTTTATGTTTAGTCTTATTCTTGTTATTTTCTTCCTAGACTTATTCTATGTCATTTTTGTTATTTGAATAAGAAAAAAAAGTATTGCAATACTGGTTTACTTCTAGACATTATGTTTCAAAAAATAAGGCCTGAAAAGTATATGATCATGAGTATGGAATGCTAGCTTGCTAGATGATCCATATTTTTAAATAAAAACCTGGAAGATTTTTCATTCTAAAAATTATTTTCTCTTTTATGTGCTTTATAAAAATTCCTGACTACTTTATTCATAAAATGGGAGGGAGAGGGTGGGTCTGAATAAATGAGACTATCAAATGCTTATGTTTTATATACATATCAAAGACAGAAACTCAAATACATATATTTTAAGGGAATTACACTCGAAATAATTATTGTAGAGACATACTGCTGTGTATGGAAAGCAAGGAAGTCAAGGTGATGCTGCTATGGAGAATTTAACATGAGATTACAGTGGAGGGCTTCATAAGTAGCATTGATGCTGTGAGAGTTCTTATGTCATGGTAAATGAGAAAATGAGGCAATCAATTCTTCACTGTAAATGTGACATGTTGCTTTTCATTACTGATGAAGATGAGCAAATGGACAGACAACTATTCTGAAGGAACCACTGCAGTGGAAATACATACAAATCTTAATCTCCTTTTCAATGACTTGGTCACAAAGCCATCTGCTAAGCATTGGCTGCCAAAAGTTTATATTTGAAAATGTTAAGGTCTCCCAGTCATATTCAGCTAATGAAAATGTTCTTGAATATTTTGATGCTTTTAAATTTTTGTTTATGCTTACATAAATTAAATATACATCCATGAGTGTTTATATATACATAATGTAAAATTTATGTAGGTTATGGATTATGTTATATTATAACATTATGAAGCATGAGATTAATCAAGTAGGAAAATTAAACAACTGTAGTGACACTTCTGTTCATGAATACACGTGTAATTGGTATTTCAACTTCAATATACAATAATGATAGATGTAATACACTAAAGAAATAGACATAACTAATAATAGTTGAATAAATCTAAGAACATTGTTACAAAATAGACAAACATATTTAGGCCCTCTTTGTTTTTAAAAGCTAGAGGAAGTACAATTGGTAGCAATATCCTTTTTTTTAATTAATCACCCTTTATTCCTTGAAATTCTCAGTGATGTGGCAAGGTTCCAGAAAAGTGTAAAAGTTGCTAGAATTTTCCCAGGGAAAAGCTGTGTGAACATTTTGCATGTATATATTTGAATTATTTTCTCCACAAGACAGTACAGTTGCTGGACACTGCCAGGGGAAACTTGTGTACAGAACATGCTTACATTTTGTACACCAGACTGCTTTACAGTCCTAAAACAGAACACCAACTGATTTTTCTGATGATTGGAGATATGTGGATTGAAATTATGAAGTCTGCACGTTGGTAACGTAATTGGTCTGGCTTCTGCTGCATATATGTTGACTGAGACTTTCTAGGCTGCTCTCCTAACAGAATCCACATAGTTTGGAGACTCCAGTGTGTGCTAAAATAAGTCCGTTATATTATAAGGCACAATAAATATATTATATACCATTTTATTGTTCTAATGAGAGTTTATACTTTTATACAGTTACTCTGTTTGAGTTGTTTTATAGTAAAAATGCATAGGCAGATGTCTATTCCAGATTTAAATGGGGCAGCATAAGAATCAGAGTCCAACTGTTACTGTTGACTTGGAGAAAGCCTAAATGTGGTCAAATTTTATACTGAAATGAATGGAGATGATTCACATAACTGGTTCTTGCAGGTAAGTTGCTGAGAAAGAAGTCTTCATTTTAAGTTATTAGTTATACTAAAATTATTGTCTCAACCACATCTTGAGCTGCAATGATTATACATTGATATTTTTTAATACTCTTTTGTATAAGAATAACAAAATAGATGGGTTCTGTTCCTATACACATATACAGGCTTATGCCGCCTGATTTTTCTCATGAAACTTATGTTCACAATTCCCTGCTAATTGCGCCACTGGACAATATTTTTCTGGACACAAATATCAGCAATGGAAGTTCTGAAAGAGTTTTTTTCACATAACCTCTTAAGGTAAAATATTGAATTTTTCAGGAGAGTTAGTACCTCCATCCATCATATTCTCCTGGTGGAAATCAACAAAGCACTAGGAAGATTCTCTAGTAAAAGAACTTACTCCAAGCCCAGATACAACAGATATGGTTATCTTTCTTAATCTTTTATTGCAATATTTCAATGTGGTTTTCACGCATTTTTGTGAATGTCACAGACTAAAAGACCTCTTTTGTTAATGCATCTTTGAGAAAATAGCTGATAGACTTACTACATCAACAGAAATATTCTAAGAGCTTTCCCTTTCCTTTGCCATGACCCATGCCAAAGTTTACGTAAATGTGATTTACTACAGAAGTCAAAAAACTATCAAATTCAATATAAGGAAAAGAACTATCTCTCATGTTCCTTTAAAAACAGTGTTGTTCTACATGTACTACCTGCTTTTTCATGTAGTTCTGAATGCATGATTTCCATGAGGAAAGCACGTGTGGAATTAGAAGTGTAGCTCTTCATTTAAGACTCTTTTCTCTAAAAAATCACCTGAAATTACCCTTATCTCCCATTATGTAACCTCCATTTTGAGAAAATTGAATAAAAAATGTCTGCCTTACATAAATGATATAATGAAATCACTGGGTATTTAAGCTTTTGTACTGCCTTTACATCTTTGTAGGTACTTGCAGTGTTTTCAGACTTCTCCACACATTTTGGACCTACTTCTCTGTCGGCTTTGGACTCAAGCAAATTAGAAGCAAGCCATGATCTCTCTGCATATTTGCATTTTATAGTATACTCTCCACTCTGAAAGATACTGTAAAAATGAAAAGAACAATACTGAAGTTATCAGAATTTAATGAAGATGGTGTCTGTGTTGTCTTGTGCAGAATTTCCTTTTTATTCCCCTTGTTTTCTCCTCCTTTGCCCTAAAGTATTATTCTAAGTGTGACTGTTCCTTCTTTGTGTATATGAGAACAAAGAAATGTCAGTGTGTGTCTGCACAACAGCCACACGTTGGGTTTTTATGTTTTTTTTACCATAAAATGAAAAAAAAAATCTTTTAAATAGTGTCATAATAATGAAATAATTATTTGGATTTAAACCCAATAAAAATATTACATGACTATGTGCCAATACTGAAATCCTCAAATTATGGGAAATATGGACAATTAGAAATCAAAAAATTTGCCTAGATGGGAGTTTGATATTTAAACCAAGTAACCACCTACTCAAAGCAGGACTAGGAGTCCCTAGATGATTACCAGGAATTTTTAGCTAGTCCTTAATTGAAAATTCTAATTATAACATTTCAACAACAACCATAAATTATTTAGTTAAGTGCTTAGGAGTATTTTCCTAATGTCCAGTCTGAAGGTCTTTACAGGAAGGTAAAATTATAATTTCATTTTCTTCCTATTCTGAATGAAAAAGAAAAACAGTTTTTGCTTTCTGTTTGAAGATTGCTATCACATCTCTTCCCAGTTTTCTAGACTAATATACCTACAGAAAATTACACAGTAATTTTGCACTTATTTCACCAATAACTTAGGGAATCTGACTTTTTCAAGCATGATGCAAAAATCTTATAGAATCTCTGAATTTAAATCCAAGCATAAACATAAAAGGTACGCATTTGGAAAAGCACTGGTATTGTGCATGAAATTAAATGAATGCATAAATGTGTTTATTACATGAATTGTATGATGAAAAATATGGGGGGGAAGAGACTAAATAAATAAAAGAAATTTCTTGTGGAAATTAAATGAATAGTGAGCATAAACAGGGTAAAGAGAAGATCACCTTTTTGCCATCTGCACACTGATGAAGATTACAGTATCTCTCTGTATTTTCACTGCCTACTGCTACTGAAATGCATATTTAACACCACTGCTGACTAACAGCAGTGCAAATGGGGGACAAGGAGACAAGTAGTACAAGCAGTTATAGAAGAATGTCTCAGGGGTTATATCAATAAGTATTTTATTTTCTAGAAAATTGAAGTACTTTGAATCCTCTTAATTCTTCTTTTTTTTTTTTTTAATTTTAATTTATGCTGGCTTTGGGCTGGTACAGGCTGTTCTTAGAGCAAATAACTTTTATAGACTGTGATATCTCAGTCCTAGTATTGCAGTACAACTTCCTAACTACTAAGCACCATATTAAACACATGCACTTACCTCAGTTTTTAATAACCACACATGTAAGTATCACTCTTACTGAAAAGCCTCTGCATAATTATTTGCAAGGCTTTCTGTTTTCTTGCCTTACTGTGAGAACAATGATTTGTGGTCAGCTAGTCAAATATCACCTCATTCAGCCCAGTTTTATCCAGGAGGACCCTGAAGTGACTTACCCTAAATTACCAAGTCCTTTCTTTTTATTTTTTTTATTTTTTCTTTTGTTTTTCTTTAAATAAAATAAAACCTTTTTTAATTGCATACCAAAAGTTCTTTAAAAAAGTTCTTAAAGCAAAACATTGAATAGACAACTTAAAATGCCACAAAATAGTCTTCTGCTACAACAGCCAAACTAGGAGCTTAACCTGAAAAATTTGCACTTAAAATGCATTAAAATACTATTTACCTCTAAAACTCTGCTGTGATATTGTTATTGCAAAATGACATTACTAAAGTATAGACATTGATATACTTTTATAAAACACTCTGCCAATACTCAATTATGATCTTTTAATGTTATGAACCAATTTTTTTTTTCATATATTAAAAAGGGGAAGAAATTGTTCTGGTACATACTGTGTTGACAAATAGTGCTTCTCTGAAATTGTGATCATAAAATTACTACTCACTGACATAATTTTGTCTGATGTTCAAAAGCCCATACTAAAACCTGGACTTCATCTCTTTTAAACCTTAAATCCAGGCATATTAAATGTACATTAAATGAAACACATACTAAATAAAATTTTCTATTTTAAAGGATGCATTGAGTTGCTAGGGGTTAAATGAGTTTAAATAACTTGGAGGTAATTTATCTTGCAAGTTACAAGAGAAATGAGTCATTTGATTTTTGTCTAGATTATTGGGGTACATCTTACTACCTCAGAATAACTGGAAAGTCCCTTATGTGACTGCAGATGCTGGTCACTCTGCTATATTTTCATAAGTTTCATTAAAGGGATTTCACTGAAGTATCCATGCAATGACAAAAACTTCCTCTTTCCTAGGCACCTAATAAATAAATATATTTCCTTAAATTTAGTGATAAAAATTACTTTAGAAATTGACTGTTATTTTGCATTATAAACATAATTCCAAGATTATTGAGAGCATAGGGTGGAGTTATACTGACATGTGACAGATGAGGTGGAAACACAAGTGTGAGAGCCATTGAACACCATAAATTTTTATAATATATCATCATTATGAAAACACCTGTGCTGAAGGACATCGTGCTGATATAGAAAATATCTTTTCTGTGGTTGATAAAATTTTCATTTTTCCCTGCAATGGTTAGGAAGGATAACAATACTGCCTGCTAGATAGAGTATTTGTAGACTACATGAAAAGCGTTCTACACTGATAAAACATTGCAGATTTTTCTAGCAGAAATGAGGCTGGACAAAATCTTCCCTGTCTTTCAAGTCATTGAACTGAAAAAAAGCCACCTCAGCAACTATTTTTGAATGAATCTGCAGTTCTAATCTCCTGCCTGTCTGAGAGATGAAAGGACTAAAGATATCAAAAAAAAATTATTAATGAAGTACACGGGACAAAGTGCATGCCCAGAAAAATTTCAGATGATGCAAAGCTGCTAAGTTTGATACACAACATGGTTATGCTATTATTTGAAAATACCTCAACAGCCTGGAAAGATGGTTACCCGGAACTCCATAAAGGTTAACAAAGGGAAATTTGAATATTTGCACCAGGATCCATTGTCCTGCCTGGGTTCAATATAGAATTTTTGTAGACTTATACAAGCATGACATTCAATTGGATGTTTTGAGCCTTCTATGTCGAAAAGAAGTCTATCGAGTTCTCTACTTTCTCCAAAGTATCTTTTAAAAAAGATCAGAAACTAAAAAACAGGGAAGAAAACTAGAGACAGCAATATAAATAAACATGAACATTCTTCAAAGCTTTTTATAGCTGAGTGTTCGAAAGTGTTCTTTTTTTGGATACTGTACTGATCAAGAAATGACATAGCTTCTTGGATTTTCAGATACTTGTAGCACAGTATCTGCAGAAAGCAATGTAGTGAAGATCATCTATTGTTCCCACACTGTCACTGCTGGATATGATTATTAAAATGGATATTATTATTATTATTATGTTAAGTTAAAATATTTTCCTTTAGACTAAAAAAGTTGTACTGTTGCTTCATAGATGGCATTTCCTTTATCAGTCATCAGTAAAAATGCTATACACTTTATTTTGGACATGTTCAGCAAATAATTTCAAAAAATAATTTCTTTTACAGAGTGTGAAGTTGATAGAGAACACCCTTTCTTGGATATCAGAATTTTACAGACCTGGAACAAAGTAGTCCCAGCTGTAGTACAGAATGAACAGTGAGCCAATTGGTGCTCTATTTTGTATGCCTACTATATTTAAATAGCTTTGCTTGATGGACTGATCAGGAAAACATCAAAGAGTTACAGATATAAGGACAACAGACCAAAAATCTGCAAACTATTTTAAATTTCACCACTGATAGTGTTTAGTTATTAAGGATAACTAAAAATAAGACTGAGAAGAATTAAAAGACTGCCTAGCTCAGCCCTACATATATGTTCAAAGGAGGAGGGTAATTGTACATGAGCTTAAAAAATTACGTGTACTTATCAAAAATATTAAAGGGTTATAAGGCTCTGCAGTCTAGAATTCAAATAACAAAGATTAACATGGACACAGATGACTGTAAATATCCACAAGAGTCTAGTACATAATTTGACAGTGACAGACTTTTTACTGTTTCATGAATTAAACAGAGTGACATTAATTCGGTGAACAACTACGTCACAATTTTGTTTCTTTTTGTCTGAGATATAGCCCTACCATAATGAAAAGTACTTTAATTTTTTTTTTTCATTTTATTTGCTATGAAGAATTGCATTTCATGGTTTTTTCGTTCATTCTCAAGGAGTCCAATATTTTTCAAACTTGCTACTAGTTTGTGAGATCACTATCTAAAATTAGCCCACACTTAAATCAAAGCACAGATGTATTGAGGTTGTGTCTCAAATAGAATCATGATCCTAATGTGAGACACCCAGGATGTAATTTTTAAAATACTTAGTTCTTCTGCTGTTCATTGCACAGCTTCCTTTTTTGCATCATAGAGAAGGGGAAGGGTATTCTTTGTGAATATTTCAGATGTGCTCCGTGTCACATAAGCACTTTCATCAGAGGCAGCAATGAATTCCAGTTTCCTGCCAGGAATAAGTAGGAAAATGAGAAGCTGACCCTGTTCGGCTTTTTAATAGTTTCATAGACCAGAATGCACAACTACACCTGGCAAGTCAGCAAGGTGTGTTTGGCTCCTTTTGAATTGAGCCTAGGATCCAGGTCTTTCCCAACTTAGTGCTCTAATGACTACACATTTGACAAAGGCTAGATTCTGGACTGCAGGAGCCTGTATCCTGATTGAATAGAGATATTACTCTTTGAGTCAAAAGTTTTGACTCTTTGAGCCAAAAGTGTGTGGCAGTAGGCTAGATAGCTAGACAGCTGTGGAGTTACCACGGATTTCTGAGTATTCCTCTGATATGTAGAGCTCCATTTATTCATTATACATTACTATTTTGGGGTACTTTCTTCTCAATTTGACTGTTTAGGAAACTAGTTCTCTTTGCTTCCCTAGCGTAAGACACTGTGCCCCATGACTTGAAAATGCCAACAGATTCATTTTGTAATTTTTTGTAAGTTCTGAAAACATCATTCTGCCAAATCAGAATCTACTGCTTTAGACAAACACACAAACAAAACAAAACAAAACAAAAAAAAAATCACACTTCTTAAAATTCTGGTTGGGGTTGATTTTATTTTTAAAAAAGCAAGAATTGTCAAGCTAACTATATTTGTTGTAATCTCTTTTGCCTAAAGCATGCTGATTGATAGCTCCCTGATTGTGATTTTTGCAATTTAAACACCTCATTCACTCAGAATAGGTTTATAGGCATAAGTTAAATTACATTTTTTCCTGTGGCAGAGATCCAGCATATTTTACAACTGATTCACAATAAAAGCTCAGAACACATCTCATCCACATGCCACATTTCACACAGTGTTTACCTCATTAGTGCCAGTGGAGAAAGCCCAAGAGCCGAGGAATTTTCAATATACAATATTTCAATAACTTTGCACAAACAGATTTTTGACTAGTATAACATGTAGAATTAATGCATGTTGATAGCCAAAATATATCATTAGTGCTTTCCTAACTGTTTCATCCTTATTATCCTAATGAGCTCACTTCTAGGTTACTGAATGTTTTTTTGCCATCACACAAGCAGCTCTAGCATCACAGATTTATATGATTCTGTAGCATGACAAGCTGATTCTGCTGATAGGAAGGGGGAAGAAAGATTAATCATGTACCAAAATATGTTGACAGAACCATTCCCACTTGGTATGAAGGTTATTTGAAAAATAGAACTTGTGTATCTTGGCTGAGTCAACCCTCTTGTTTTCAGTTTGCATTTGTAAAAGTCAAGCCCAGTTCTGCTAAACACATGCTCTGCTTCTACTGACTCCAATGTTCAGCGTTTTTTCAGGATTAAAAAACAAGGTAACAGAATTAAGTATTAAAACCAGCACACAGTTTCCTTTTTATCCCCTATTTTTTAGTTTTTTTTTTTGTTATCTTTTTCTAGTTTGGGCTTTCAGCAAGGATTAAAATCTTCTTGTATCTACTTTTCATGCCATATGGGTGTGTTTATTAATTATATTTTATTATATTTTATTATATTAATATATACAGACTTCCTAAATATGCATAGATAAGTCCTTGCTAAATAATACACTGAAATTGCACTAGCTGGGGAGACCAAGCAAGAATATAAGCCACTTTTGATTTAGACTTCTGATTTAGACTGATTATTTAAACAGACATTAAGGCAAAGTAAAAAATAATTTTCATTGTAAAGGACTTTAATATGTAAAATTTTGTCTACTGTGATATTGTCAAACAAATTTGTCTTGACAGCATTTTCAACAATTTTGGTTGACTGAAATAAGCATGTGTCTCCAGCTAATTGACAATAACACCCATAGAAATTGTACAAAATTTTTAAGAACACAAAGAAATATGGAAATTTTTTTTACATATTTTATTGGGGTACATATACTGAAAATGTGCCTTATAGGATAATACTTTTAGGATGTTACCTTTTACAGATTATCAAGTTTCCTTAGATATGTGATCTCTTTACTGATGAATTTGATTATAAAAAGATTGACCACACCAATGTAAAAAAGGTACAGTTTCTTTTTAATTTAAGCTGCAGATTATTGCTAACCCTATGTCTTTCATTTTTTTAGATAACTTGCTTATAATACATGCAGTCTTACTTCATGGTATAAAATAAAAGCAGGTTGGGGTGGCCTCTGGTTTAGATGCTACATAGGTAAAAAAAGGAAATGGAAAAAAAAAAAATGCAACCCTCTCCAGAACAGAGGATGTCAGCCATGGATAAATTAAAAAGATTATAAATTTCTCTGAGAAAAATGAATGAAGAGAGCAGATCATTTAGTACTGTTCTATATGAAATCATAATCACATCTAGTCAACAAAATTGGAAACACATCTCAGAGTTTATAAATTCATCAAAAAAAAAGTTTATTTTCCCAGTTTTTATGATAGAGGTGACTCAGAATTCCTGTATTTGTTTTAATCCTTTGCACTTCTTTTTTTCTAGTTTCAATATTTTCCAAACATCCTTATTTTCTTCATCCTTCCCATAAGATTTGCAAGGAAATTAGAAATATTTGAATATGACTCTGGTTTGTTAAGCAAGCTTTTGAATTGCTTCTTCAAAGGATAAATTTTCAAATAAGGATGCTGACTACAGAGAATATTTAGCTTCATCAGAGCTGTGTTTCATATCAAAATTCAATGATGGAGGGCATGGGCAAAAGTTCTCCCATGAGAAAAACCAAGATGCTTCAGAAAAGTTCATTCCATCTTCTTTAGAAACACTTACTGTGTCCACCATGCAACTTCACAGGTCACTGGGCTGAGTCAAGATATAGTCCTGAATTATATTAATATAAAACATTGTGCAAAATTAATGCAGAAAGAGTTTTGTTCAATATCTCTCTCACTTCAATATAAAACAGGCATCTAATTTGTAGCTCATGTACTGAGTTTCTATTAACACGGATTCAAGGCTAAATGATTTTAAATAACTCTTTGTGGTTTTGTCTGAAGTATTCAAAGTCACTATTTGGCTACAAAATTACATGATTATTAAAGTAGTATTGAAATATTGAAATTAGTAACATCTTATTACATTAGGACCAATTTAAGAACTTAAATAAGATATCTTCTCTTATAGATTTTGAAAATAATTTTTTCAAAGCAGCAATTTTCATAATAATATAAAAATATTGAAATAACTATGACTCCTTAGAGAAGTCAGACATCGCTTTTATTTCAATTTTTGTTGCAATTTTATTGCAATTAATTTCTAAGGCCACTTAAATATCAGTTTTGACATATAAAGTGTTATCATCTTTTCTCAGTGTTTCTCATAAGAACATCAGCCAAAGACAGTCATTCAGAGAATTATAAAAAGGAAACAGTTTAGATTTAAAGAAAAAAAATAAATCTTTAAAATAAAAGGTATTTGTGTGTTGTGTTCAGGGAAGTGTTAAACTGTATTTTCAAAATATATCCTCTCTGCAACGCTCTAAAGCTTGTATGTCATATGGACTTGAGGACTTCAGACAATTAATTCCACAAAACTGAGGAACTTTAGGGAAGAGCTAAAAATGTCATCTATATTCCTGTGAAGTGGTCTTTGCTGTATTAACTGTAGCATTTAATTAAAGGAAATTAGTGTGAAAAATCTGACCATAAATTTCCTAACAAAGGTTGCAACTTTTAATAAATCAACCCTGAGAAGCTTTCTTCTTTTCTCTTTTTGTTCACCTCTTTCTCTCCCTCTAGCTTATATTGCTAATATATTATACTCTTTTACTTCAAATGTAGGATAACTCAGCAGTCCTTGAAAATGTAATGTGATAAAATAAAGCTTAGAATTTTCCCAATATCCTATCCCAAATAGCATAGATGCAGAAAGAATCCCAGAAAACTTGATAAAAAATGTTCCTCCCTTTTTTTTTTTTTTGTCCTCCACCTTATGAAATCTTTCTTCTTTCTAGAAATAAAAATTATGCCAGTGTTTTCCTTTTGTAGAATCCATTTTAAGCCCATAAATTTAACTTGCTGTCTTCCTTTTTCCTGATACATTTCTCTGGATACTGAAGCTAATTCAAAAGGAAATTATCCCTGTTTCAGAATCTTCGTTGTTACTTGCACAGATGCTATAAACAAGGTTAAAAATTAGGAAAACATTTACCATGCCTGTTGCACCTCTAGCATTTTTTTTTTGACAGATGGAAGGGGACTTCTGTGGAAGTCCTGTGAGACATTGTATTCCAATTTCCTAAAAGTCATACCCAAGCGCAGTCACAGAAGTAGGTCCTATTAATGTTGTTCCATTGTAGATCTGATATTTGGGTTTTTCTCTAACTACCCTTCCCTTTAGCATTCCTTGTAGTCATGAAAAAAGCTGTTACAAAAGTTGTATGTGGACTGAAATGTTAGCGTGACACTATCATGTATTACATTCTGCTTTACATCCCTCATGTCTATGAGTATCCACTTTTGGTCCTGGTGATGGAAGAACAAACTTATCTGGACTGTGAAAATATTACAATCTTCTAGGAGGAATGTAGCCCACACATGATATGTCCTGATCTTTGTGACTATTCCCACTGCAGAACACTTATGGATATAGCTGAAATGGGAGAAAGCACAACACACAGAGAAGGCTAATAAAGAGGTAATGGTGAAATCAAAATAAAATTATATTTCAGGACAGTGTTTTTAACCTTGCAATATCTGAAAATCTTAGACACATAAGAAGTTGACACCAATTGACACCTTAGTAAATAGAATGCTAGTAATTCTACTGGTAGAAAAAAATGACATTACTATCACCATGCAAGGCTTAGATAATGTCTAGGTTCACACCAGTAACAGCAATTTTGTTTCAGAAACGTCATAAAATGCCTATTAAGAATGGAAATATATATTAAAAAAACCCTGCAGAAAATAGCAGATTTAAAACCTCGGTGTTAATGGTCACACAGTTTTGCATATTAGAAGATATGAAAGTATTCGAAGGAAGGGTAGGGTGAAATAAAGCAAAGAAATGTGAATGTAAATGGAGAAATTTTATCTGTAACTTTACGAGAAAATTTGATTCTTATGTGATTGGGGTTTTACATAACTAGGAATTAGAAAAAGATTTTGTTATGATCCATAAAACTTTAGAAAGATTTGTATATCAACACCTTATTAAAGTCAAGAATCCTCATGTGGGTTTTGTTGATATCATTACTCTTTGGAGAGTTATGAGTTAGGTGACAATGCAATCTCACTCTACCAAAGCTCTGCTGTCTTTTCAGTGGGACTGATTAATGAAATATTCATATGTTATAATTGTCTTCTTAGATAAAGTCCAAGAGCCTTTCAATAAATCACACAATAAACAAATTACCATGGAATATTTTTGAGCCTTCCATAGAATAGATGTTTGCATGAGAAGCAGAATAGCAGTAAGTTTCCAGTCTGGCAATTGATCCACATTATTTTTGCTATCTTAATAGTGCAGGTTATAGTTGAAACTTAATTCTATGTGAGCATCATTTTAGCATGAAGTATAATATTATTAAAATAAATTGCTTCAAAAACTAAAAGAAATATATAGCTATTAAATAATGAGTTTATAACTGTGCATTAAGCTATATATTAAAACTGGAGTGTATTACTACTGAAAACATATCATTTTGTTTATTGAATACACTAAAAAAAGCCAACAAACATATGAATTATAGAAAGAACTTAATCATAATTGGCCTGCTCATTTTTTGAAAGCTGTACAGGCTTGACAGATTTGTTCTCCAGTCCCAATTGCCAACTGTATGGAAAAGTTTTAGCTGTTGGCTTTGCCTCAGGAAAAATAACTTAACAGATAAGTCTGTCTGAAAATTCATACTTATCAGTTTATCATGGACTATATATTTTCATTGTCATATAGACAAGATCAAAACAATATTCAGACATTTAATAGTTAAAATTCATTTTTAAAGTTCTTTTCAAGCAGTAAATGAGAAAGAAGTAATTTAAGTCTTTGCTAGATCTCCTGGAATGATTTCAGTATGACTCTTTTTGAAGAGATATAAACACTGGCATCCAGCTACATAAACTTAGTATGATTCTTAAATATAAAAACTCCAAAGTGAGTGTCTGGATAGTTCTAATTAATTGTAATTAAATAAGCAACACTGCAATTTTCTTACATTTTCCATCTCTTTTTTAAATTGAAACAAGGATTACCTTTCCATTGAGGACTATTCTTGAAGTAATCCAACTTCACTAGTGTTTTCCCAAATGACTTTTTCATATAAGGAAAAGAAAAATGTGTACAATTACATAAGAAAATGTACTTTAAAAGATGTTACCTTTTTAAATTTTTTGCATTTTCCTGAAACATCTGCACCTCTTATTGCCCTATATTTAACTCTAAGTCATATGAGGACACTTATTAAGGTGTATAAATTTTTTCAGAAAATTCAATTTTAGATTCCAAAAGCATTCAAGATTATTCTTCCTGAAAATAGTTAAAAAAGGAAAAATCAAAGTTAAAAGCTAAACCATGTATCTGTGATTTCATTTTTTCATAATTGTAGCAGATTTTGTATAAGGCCAGTTTCCTTTGCTAGAAGCCTCAGGGCCCCTATAATGTGCACCTTGAAAAGTTTTCCATGATACCTACCAACCATTCAGGCTCAGGGTGTCTTGTCCCACTGTGTTGTCTCTTGTGGAAACAAATCATCTCTCACCTGCTGCATCAACAGCAAAGTAATGATAGAAGCTTAGGGAGATGGTGGCCATGTCACCAACACGACAAACTATTTCAAAATAACTCTCTCATGGCTCACACTCAGAGATCTCTTCTAGGCCTTCCAGCAAGCTTAAAGCTTAAATTAGGAAACTCAGCCGACCAAAACTGGCAATGAACAATATCAGTGCTGGTCCTTTGGGCAGAGGTACTCAGCCAGCACAAAAGTAATTATAAACACGTGCCTTGGAAATGTATCCAAGTGCATGTATTGCAGAGGGATCCTGTGTCCTACAATATTTTAAAAATATTTTAAATATGTTGAAGTCTTCCTTCAGCTACAAAGCACACTGAATTGTATTCACAAAAAAATTACTTATCTCTAAAATTTACTTATCTCTAGGTACCTAAACTTTTGCTGCTAGAGAAGCACTTTGGGGTAAATGTCAAGGTTTGCTAAATCAGTAAGACAAGCTTTATTTGTTATCCATTCTTGAAAGGAATGTGGAGGATTTGTCCTCCACCTCCTTCATATTTTTCCTATTCAGCTCTTCAAATACTTCTTACAATAATATTTATTCCTTTATTCTGAATCATGGCTAGTTTCCTCACTTTTTTGCTGTTCCACAGAACATACAGTGAGACGGGATTAGATATCAAGAGGTACCATTAGGCTCCCCTGTACAGGTGACATTTACCTTTCCTTCAGAATATGAATAGAGAACCTGAGTTCGGAAGGATATGGACCTCTTAGCAGAGCGGCATTTTCTCTGCAAACAGGATCTACAGTAGCAGTTTTGGTCAACTCTCATTTGAAACTTTTTATATTTTTTTTTCCTCTCATATCTTTTTATTAACCAATAACCTCTTAAAATAAAATACAAGAGTGACTACCCCTTGAGCTATGGCAGTAATGCAAATAAAACAGTAGTAAGTGTTTGGTAAGTGTTTACATTCACCTGTACTTTGTCACAATATGAAACAATACAGAAAGGAAAAGAGCATACAAATAATTTTTGAATAATAAATTCAACTAAATCCTAAACTTAGAAATGTATTTAAACCATAATATTTAAATATTAAAAATAAGAAGTTTGTACTAAGTCATCAGGAGCTGTAATCCAGTGTAATTTCAGTACATTTCAAGAGGACTAGATTTACATACATTAAAAAAAAAATCTTTATTTCTTTAGTTGAGCATTTTGCATAATAAAATGCAGTCATTTTCTTGGTATATACTCCTTAAGATGTGAGGATTTGTGATTAAAACCCTAGTAAGATGAAGAGATCCATTTCTTACAGTAAGCACAAATTTTAGGTGTCTTTCCAATTTCATAACAATATGAGGATCCATGTGCCAAGTCATGGAGGCATTCTGTCAGTAGTAACACACTTTATTTATTCAGAAGTTCTATCTAGGACTCACTTTTCTGTGGGTGTGCATCTTCTAGATTAATATGGGTTTATACAGCTTCTTATTTTCTTTAGAGAGAGAATAATTTTGGTTCCAAGCAAGTCCTCTACTTTTAACTGACCAAGAATCAATGATGCATGCAAAATTTTCTCTTCTTAACTTGACAATAGCTGAAAGGTTCTTAATCTATGGCCAGAAGGTGCAGCTGGCAGTTGTACAATAGGGTAAAGAGAAATAGTAGTTTATTTAGCTTTCTGATAATTTAGCTTTCTGAAAACACTTCCAAATGTGTACTGATAAAAATTATCATATAATCATAGAACTCTTTGAGTTGGAAGGGACCTTTAAAGATCATATAGTCCAAATTTCAATTTACTAGTTTCATCTTTGTCAACTAGAGTGGGATCTTGATTCATGTTCCAGTAGCATATACAAATACCAGAGCTACATCCTGTAGTTTCACCAAAATAAAATGTAGAGAGATTCCTTTAGTGCATTTCTAGATGAAGATACTTCAGTACAGCATTTGAAAGATCCAAATAAGGAAGGTATTCAGGATTATGTTTTCTTTTTAAACTTCACGGAATAGTCTTTGACAGAGATAAAATTCTGTTTGTATCACTATGGGCCAACACTTACTGTTTGCAACACACTGACCAGGACAGAGAGATGTTTTCTATTTAACTAAACCTTTAGATTTTTACTCATATATAAAATGAAGAATAATTCACAAAATAAAATAAAAATTGTGTATTTTTTTTTTTTTTTGCATCATTCATTATTCTAAGGGGATTGAGAACTGTAATATGATGCAAGCCCTACCTCACTTCATTGCATGTTGCTGCTAGGACTCCATAATGACCTGAAACAATTAACTATTGTTATACATACATTCAGTATGTTTTCTTTGGAACACCTATTGCATGCTAAGTACAGTGCAGAAATTAGATGTTTAGAAACAAAAGAAAAGACAGTAACAATAAAAGAGTAGTCTTTGCATACAACTATCTACTTTCCAGAAATAGATAATACAATAAAACAAGCAACACACAACTCTACCTCAACAGACAAGCCCTCCCCAGCAGCCCAAGGAATAAACTTTGAAATACTAATAAGCTTTGTTAAGTTAAGAAACCTGGGGGATGATAGACCAAAAGGGACGTCAGTGAAGACCCCTCCTGAGCACATGCTGCTAGCATTCATTTCTCATTTGGGACAAAGTAAATGGCTTAATGTCACTCCATGAAATTCAGAAAAAATCTAGCATTTTTTTGTCATACTTACTTTAAGTAATAATAAATATTTTTGAAAAATCCTCAATCCAGCCTCTCTGTCAATTGAAATCTCCAGTATGGAAAAGAAAAAA